>JAPQRP010000012.1:15899176-15919244 GCA_037367295.1 Apogon hyalosoma | reverse complement strand
TAAAAATAAGTTCTTATATCTCACTGAAAAGTTACTCTTCAGGTGAGTATGTCTTATTTTAAGTGTGATGAGATATTGTGACAAGAAATGAGAAAAATAAATTTGGTAAGATTTAGATTTTTTCCAGTGTTCCCCTTTTTTGGATAAAACATTGTGTTCTCATTTAATTTCTAAACTTTCTGCGATTATGAAACATAATTTTAGATGTTTATAGCATAATAAAATGTACATCATTGTGATAAAAAGTGGAAAAAAATAATCATTAGTACATGTATTCCTGTAGATATGCATTTTACCCCAGTGATAAGGTGCTGTGGTGGAAAAATTTGAAAAATAACCCTTAAAAGTTCTTGAATTTGGCTTGAAAAATGTGTGCGAACCCTGATGCACTTTTATCCAAATCCCTCGTTTCTTCTTGCTGCAGGTGAATGGAATTGACCTGCGAGCCGCTAGCCACGACGAAGCCATCAATGTGCTTCGCCAGACGCCGCAGAGAGTCCGTCTGACGGTCTACAGGGACGAAGCCCAGTACAAGGAGGAGGACCTGTGGGACTCCTTCTCTGTGGAGCTCCACAAGAAACCGGGCCAGGGTCTGGGCCTGAGCATAGTAGGAAGGAGGTAAAAGAGATTCAATTTTAGTAACTCTGCCTAATGCACAAAAATGTCCAAAAAAAAAAAAATCTATATAGTTTGAGAAAGTAGGAGTAGACTGTTAAGTGGAAAGTACTGACTGGAATCACTTTCCTTTTTTTAACGCAGATCACGGGCACACAGGTAAATCATCATTGAAAGTGCTTTTTTAGCAGTTAAGAGCATTGCTTTTCATTGGATACTTGGCATCAGCAGCTGCCACTGCTTCACTTTCTGCTGCAACTGCAAATGTTTTCACTGAAGCCACGGAAGGGAGATTTACAGGAAACGTATGGACAGAAAATTATTGACAGGCTCAGGCTCCTGTTGTTGAGGATTCGCACACAGGTTGAAACGCATAGATTGTTGTCAAGCATGTGGAGGGAGCTGAGTGATGAGACCCCTGGGATAAACCGCAGGAATGGATTATGCAGTAGAGTCAGCTCTGGGAGGGTGAAAGGCCAGAGTCGGGTTTTGAAGGTTGAACTGTTTGGACAAGGGAGATCAGGTTTTAATGTAGTCGTTAACGTCTACTTCTGTCACAGTGGTTTCGCTGCACAAGTGGAAAAAACAACTGAAATGCTCAAAAAGACGGAAAAGACAGTAACATAACACAGAACCTAAAATCCGTTGCAAAAATGGAAAGTGCAAGCTAGCAGTTAGTGGTGAGGAGGTGTGACAGCCAAGTATCTCTGGCACTGACAATGGAGTTGGATCGAGTTGCATCACAGCTTCTACTTGTGCGAGTTTTTATCCACGTGGAGATTGGCACCCAAGATGAGCGTCCCCCAAGAGAAATGTGTGTTTGCAGGAAGGTCAGAGCTCAAGATAAGTTATCTTTTCATTTTGAACCAAGTTATATTTTCAGAGGCGTTTGCTCGGCGTGAGCACAGATAACTATGTTAAACACAGAGTGCAGACGGATACTGATCTATTACCCCTGACAACCACTTTCTGAAGGGATGTTTGAAGCTAGGGTTGTGTCACTGCCTCCTTTTTCAATGGAATTCTAATATCCCAATTTGGATTACATATGATAGTTTTGCAGTAGTTTAACGGAACTTGTCATATTGCATGATGCTGCAGAACTTAGAGGTTTGGCTTTACACACTTGACAAAAATATCTACAAACAAGTGGTTCTGGGCACAACAAACCCCACCCCTCATACATATTGTAGCTTATTCTGGCATCGATCCAGCTGATATCATGTCTGTGCATGTGATGATGTTAGCATACCAGTTACCTCTACATATGTGCCAAGTTTGAAGTAAATTGAAACAAAATTGATGTTTTTGTGGATGTGAAAATTTGCCCATTATAAGTAAATGGGGGGAAAAATACTTTTAAAAGTCATTAAAAAAATTAAACTTTGACCTACTTTTCCCAAAATGTAATGACCCCTATTCTGGGTCATTGGAAGTCTATAAACCCAATTTGGTATGAATTCAACCAATAGTTTTGCTGCTAGAGAAACAAACAAACTGAACTAAAAACAATACCCCTTCGGTGGGCGGGGTAACAAAGTTTGTGGAGTTACAACAGTTACCAGGTCACAGTCATAAACTGGCTCATGTTACATTACGGCAGTAGGACAGCTTTTTCATCCAACTCAAAAAAAAAAAAAAACATTGAATACCGTTTAATTCAAAATGTATTCATTAAAGTGGCAGCAAGATTAAAATTGAATAATTACACATTTCTAATCCATAAAAACATCAGGCTATAAAGTACAAGTTGGCAGATGCATCCGTGACATCAGTATTGGCACCAGGTACTGATACTGGATCAGATCAGGTGTAGTAAAGGAGCAAAACTCAAACCCCATGAGCTCTATTCACATGGGACTAGTATTACCGGTGAACCTCAGGTCATTTGTATCAAGTGCAGAGGTTGTCTGTGACGTTAATATCACACAAATTGCCCATGTCTGGAATACGCCAAGTAAAAATTCCACCTGTAATTACCAACAGAGGCCTTGTGATAATATAAGTCAGCATCTCTGCAATATGGTTTTCTCTGCAGTATTTTTTGTTTCCCTCACACATTTATTCATCTCGCTTTGTGTGCAAGGACTACGGAGGCTGCACTGGTGATGAGAAATAAAAGTTTTATAAATGTTCTGCGACCTAGCATGTATGTTCACTGAAAAAGCAAACTTACATCATTTATAGTGTCATAGAGACATCAAAAAATTATGAGATGGGTAACATGAACGGCAGCTACAGTCAGGGCTTATCTGTAAGTGGTGAACCTGCCCCGTGTTAATGGGGTTATAGTAAAACCTGCGTATGTGTGAGGCAAGCAGTGAGAGAAAAATTAAAGATTCAAAACCTTTCATATACTGTAATTACTATTTTTTAAAACCATTACCATGCAGCTGTTGCCAAGTACTTTCCTAATAATAGAAAACTTCTGATTCTGGTTCCATTTGCAACATGTTCATAGTAAGCAATAGAAAGAGAGAAAATGTTTGAGGTCATATCTGGGGGATGGATCCATAGTGTAGATGAAAAATACAAAATTGATGAGCGTTTTCATCTTTACTACCAGGAATGACACAGGAGTGTTTGTGTCCGACATCGTCAAAGGAGGATTGGTGGACTCTGACGGCCGACTGATGCAGGGAGACCAGATCCTGTCGGTCAACGGGGAGGACGTCCGCTCGGCCACTCAGGAGGCGGTAGCTGCTCTGCTAAAGGTAATCCCACCGATTAAACCGCTGCTAGTTACGATAAGTCCGCTCGATATCAACGTGGGAACTGTTTTCCGAATCCATGCGTGTTCATTATGTTCTGCCTCGTGTTGCAGTGCTGCGTGGGGCCTATAAATATGGAAGTGGGGAGGTTCAAAGCCGGCCCCTTCCACTCTGAAAGAAGGCTGTCTCAAAGCAGTCAGGTGAGTTGACGCCGACTTTGAGGATATTTTACGTACAGTTTTGGTGTAAGAATGACTGATATTCAGGCCTGGAAAAGAGCAACAGCAGCAGCAGTACTGGATTCCTGTGTTTCAGATGAGTGAACCAGGCAGCTCCAAGATGGGCCCTCAGTCCTGTTCAGACCCCGGACCCCTCCCCTCTGACACCGACAAACCAGTTAAAAGTCAGGAGTGTAAGGATTCCCCCGGTTCAGTCCTCTTACAAAAATCCGCACTACAGGGTGTATCAGAAAAACAGTAGACTCTCAGAAAAAAAACAACATAAAACCAAAATGCAAAAGACATTTTGAAAATCTGGTCGTATGTGTTTATTGATCGTGTAATTCTCCCTTGATTGACACCAGTGTCCTGGGTCAGTTTTCATGCTTCAGTCAACAACGCTAATTTGAACTGGGCAAAATAAAAGTCTTTTGCGCATAGAAGTGTAAGGGTTAATATGAGATCCGTCAACATGGATGAAAAGTTCCATTGGTTTTTAATTGCATGCATAAAACAGAAAAAAAAAATTACATGTTAACCCCCTACCATCCATACAAAGATTTTACACATTGGTGAGAAACTGAAAATTCATCGCCAAATTTGCTCAGCGAGTCAAGATTTGGGTTTTACACGAACAGGAAGGCCAACGCACAGAATGTGTACAAGTTTATACCCATGAATTATGCAATTTTGAGGCCAAAATAACCAGTGGTTATTGGTCTGTTTCTAACAAATGAAATTACCAAGAGGAAACACCCAGATGATGCAACAAATTACGTATGCTGACTGAAATGTTTAAAATTTCACATGGTCAGCTCAAAACAAGCTGAAAGAATCCTCCCCAACAGCATTAACCCCTTGTGTTTGGCATGATAGACTCAAACCTGTTCATGTGAAATTTTTGTATCGATGGTAGGGGGTTAACGTGTAATTATTTTCCTGTTTTATGTATGCAAGAGAAAGACCAAAGGAACTTTTCATCTATGTTGACAGATCTCATATTAACCCTTACACTTCCATGCGCAAAAGACTTATTTTGCCCAATTCAAATTAGCGTTGCTCACTGAAGCATGAAAACTGACCCAGGACACTGGTGTCAGTCAAGGGAGAATTACATGGTCAATAAACACATATGACCAGATTTTCAAAATATCTTTGCGTTTTAGTTTTCCGTTTTTTGTCAGTCTACTTCTTTTTGATACACCCTGTATGTATAAACTGGAAAAAAAAAAATCTAAATCTTACCAAGTGTATTTTTCTCATTTCTAGTCAAAATATCTCCTCACATTTAAAATAAGACAGAATCATCTAAAGAGTAACTTTTTTGTGACATATAACAAACTTATTTTTAGACAATAGATCTGGAAAATCTTACCAAGATAATTTTAACTTGTTCCATTGGCAGATTTTTTTTTGCTTGAATTAAACAAAAAAAGATTGAATTAAGCGAAAAAACAATCTGCCAATGGAACAAGTGAAAATTATCTTGGTACGATTTCTGGAAATAAGATTTTCCAGATCTATTGTCTAAAAATAAATTCTTATATCTCACTGAAAGTTACTCTTTCGGTGATTATGTCTAATTTAAAGTGTGATGAGATATTTTAACTGGAAATGAGAAAAATACACTTGGTCAGATTTGGATTTTTGCAGTGTTTAACTGTGACAGCTTATTGAGATATTAAAGTGTGTATGTATTCGGCTCGTGACAGCTTCAGAGCACCCGGACATCAGAACCGTGGAGTTCACCAAAGGACCCAGTGACTCCCTGGGCATCAGCATAGCAGGAGGAGTGGGCAGTCCTCTGGGCGACATACCCATCTTCATTGCCATGATGAATCCCGTCGGCCTCGCTGCTCAGACACAAAAGCTCAAGGTACAAACACAGCATTTCCCTCTCAGTTAACTTCCTTTGGCTCGTAGGGAATGCCAAAAATTTGCAAACCAGATAATCTTGTGTGGGATGTCATGAGATTTAATGTGAATTGTAACAGGGGCATTCCAAACCAACTCATGTCACCCATGAATAACTTGCATTTTGATGGCATATTTTCCAAGAAATTTCCTTCAGACGTTTTATGGGGATGTGTTAAAGTGGTTCTATGCAATATAAATATTTAAAACTGTAAACATCAGGGGGAAGTCTAGTACCAGAACACACTGACTAAAACTACCAATGGAACAATTAGTTTAGATATTTCATTTATCAGACAGGGGAAGTTGTTTGTTTACCTGCTTTACTAGTTTCAGTTACTTCCTGTAGCTTTTGTCAGACCAGTGGAACAATTTATCCACAGACTGTATCACTCACTGAATACACAGTTGTGGAAAAAATGATTAGCCCACCCTTGTTTTCCTCAATTTCTTGTTCATTTTAATGCCTGGTCCAACTAAAGGTGCATTTGTTTGGACAAATATAATGACTACAACAAAAATAGCTCTTAGTAGTTTAATTTCAGAGCTGATATCTATCCATTTTCCATGTTTTCTTCATAAGAACCAAAATCACTTGAGTTTTTACATCAATAGCTATGGCATTGTACTGACAAAAACAGTGCTTTTATTCATTCCATGTTTTCTTTTTTGTCTGTTTTAGTCACATGATACACACAGGAGTTAGTACTTGATTGCATAACCACTGTTTTTGCTGACTTTTGATGGACTAATATTTTTTTCTACGACTGTAGTATTAAGCTCATTGTTTACACACATCTGTATTGTAGTATCATCAAGTTTTGTCCTTCAAACTAAAACTCAGTTGCTTATTTTGACAGTTGGTCAATAACACTGTGTCTTATAATCTTCCTGTGCTGCATCAGCTGATAGTTTACATTATAGCTCTGTTAGCTGGGTTTTTAGACAGAAAGCAGCCACAGTAAAAACACAAATCTGCTGTGTTGTCAATATCTGCACTGAAGATCCGTTCGGAATCGTCCAAACAAGGTCAGAACTGTCACAGTTTAGTCTGAACTGTGGATCAACAAACAGCAACTTAGCAAAGATAAGAACATCCCATAATAACTTTACACCTTCATAAGCCTCAGAATCAAGCTCACCCGTGTTGAAGAAACTCTTTCATTTCGGTATCAAACTCCATTCTTTTCATTTACAGCTGTGTCCAGTGGAGGAAACAACAACTGTGCTTCTAGTTTTTAATCTCTCTGTCACATTCTCAGACTCTAAAGGTTGTTTCTTTGTGGTTCTCATCTCATCTGGTCACTTTTTGATGCTTTGGTCAAAGGCCCTTTGATGTTAGCTTGCCCAGAGTGACTCACTACTCCCTCTAGTGGTTGCATAAATCCCCTGGCCTGTCACTGTAAATAAACTCAGGTCATATCTTTACAATTCAGTACTTTGGCTTCTACGGCCGAACTTCAGAGATCTGTCTTCTGAATACTAATGATAAGTTTAGGTCACATTTGAATAGTTTAAAGTACTACATACAGCCCCTTTAAGAGTTTGAAAATTCTAAATTGACGCTATTAAACCAGAGATGAATAATTTGAACAGACATATGAAACAAGATATCATCATCCACTATCCAATAAATCAAGCCATTATGAGCTATAAATGGCAAATTCCTGGAACTTAATGGAAAAAAACAAAACAAAACAAAAAGACTCTCCCGGGATAGAAAGCCTTAAATTCAACAAGTACAAACATCCATCAAATAAAACCACCAAATCTCAAATTGCAGCCAGTAAAGAGCATGGAAAATTAGCCATTTTATTATTAGTATTTCAAGAGTGGTATATCAGGTTTAATTTGTTTTATATGTATCCTCAGACTCGGATTAGAACATTGGTATAAAACTGTTTCACAGAAATTCAACTTGGAAAAACATTCAAATGTGGGTTTTCTGAAGTTATATGTACCAGCATCAACATCATGTTGGGAGGAAATTAAACTAGTAGATATTAGTTTGTGAAAATGAAACAAGCTCTTTATATTTAGTAGTTTGATTTCAGTAACTACTAAAATAAATGAAAAATAAGCCTTAGAATATACGTGTCACTGATTAATTGTGGCTTTGTCGGCCAAATTTCAACATTCATTACTAAAACAAGTATTTGGAGTCTAGCATTAGGAAAGGACAAGGTCCCATGTGAGGTTATTATCCTCAACGAAAACTAATGAAATGACAAAAACTAGAATTGAAAAAACATTTTCGTGAATCGAATTAAATAAAAGCTATAGTGAAAAGAACAAAACCACAACTAACTGAAACTGTATTGTGTGCTTACAAAACTAACTAAAACGTATAAAAGTTATGGATAAAATTCCCTTGGTTTTTGTCTTTGTCAGTGACGGATTGATATGAAAGGGATTTATTTCGTTCGAGCAATTTTAGCGGCTCTTCACAGTTCGTAACTTCTGGTCACTTGTGGTTTACGGTCGGCTTCTCGTCCCCACTCTACCTGGAAACTTGGAGACTAAAGTTGGGAGAAAGCAGCAGAGTCCTGTATGGGATTTATTTGACTGTGACGGCGAGGAAGATAAAAGCTATGAAAAAACTGAAACAAAGCATTTAAAAAAAAAAAAAAACTAATAAAAACTAGCAAACCTGCTCTAAAAACTAAAACTAACTGAATTAGAGAAAAAAAAAACATTAAATAAAACTAAACTATAATGAAAAATCCCAAACTCTTCTAACTTTGGTCCCATGAACTTGATAGACATTTTCTCATCCTTTTTTTCCCCCTCCGTGTAACTGGGAGGTCTCAGTGAGTGGATATGGAATGACCCAATTATTTACAGCCATTTCATTCCCACTCACTTGACCCAGTCGCTTGGTCCCAAATCCTCCCAAAGGTCAAGAGCCCACAGACTTTAACGGCGACCTTCGTCATTAAAAGACAAACTGACAATTGCAGCTCTGTGTGACATGCACTGGAGGAGGAAAAGAGCCTTTGCTAGTGTGGATGATAAATCTCCCACTCCTGCATTCAGACCGTTCAGCTTTACAGAGGCACTCATTGAAACGAATGGGCGGAATGTTGAATAGTATATTCAGGCTGCTTTATCTTTGCGGAACATAACTTAATGAAATTACTCAGCTGAAGACGAGAATGACGTAGTGAATTTACGTCCTGTTATCTCGTATGGTTCTGCAAACTTTGTGAAGAAGACTGCACTAAAAACACAGATTTATGGTCCTAAACTAAAGTGTTAATTTAAAAAAAAAAAGTTACGTACAAGTCATTTTACTTCATTTCAAAAAGGTTCAGAGTGTGATATATAGTGACATCCAGAGTTAAATGAAAATTACTGCCCTCCATCTAATTCATTGGCAGCAACAACGCCTTAGAATCTGTGTTGATTTGATCCATTCTGGCCTTTTAAGGTCTACATAAACTCTAGTCCACACTTAAACATAGGTAATGGTTATGTAGCCTGGCCAGTGTATTCAGTGCTGAGCAAACAGTCTGGAACTGGTCCATCCGCTGTGAACTGTGCCTGATCTATTTTATACCGGACCACTCACAAGTCTTGGGGGCGGGTGTTTCTTTTTGTCGCGAGTCAAAGTCAGTTCCAAGTCTGTTGTTTGATTCAAAAATAAGGACCGAATTACAGATTAAACACATTTCTCTGACAAAAGCGTCACATCCGTCTTATCTGCGATTGGTTTACTCGGTGCCTCTTAGTCCCGCCTTCATATTTGGATTTAAATCCCGTGATTCCAGACAGATTTCTTATTGAGGAAGACAGACAGGGTGTAATCTGTAATTCAGTCCTTTTTTTTTTTTTTTAATTATTATTAATGAAAGCGCAACGGTTCTTCCTTTCACATGATTATACTTTACAGAAAATGTCCCGACTATGAAATTCACCCGCATTTAGACCTTCCTAAAAGTCACACAGTAAACTCGGAAAAACTATAATGGAAAAGTACGGCATCACTGCAGGATGCAAAGAGGTATTTTTCCCGTTAAACAGCTGTAAACTGTCTTTTTTTCCCAGATCGGGGACCGGATTGTCAGTATTTGTGGGACCTCGGCTGAAGGCATGAGCCACTCGCAGGCTGTCAGTCTGCTGAAGAACGCCATGGGCACCATACAACTGCAGGTCGCAAATCACACAACACAGCTGTTCCAATTAGATAAACAGAAGACCCTTAGATAAAGCTCCGCTGAACGTGCGCCGTGTTCTTTGTCAGGGTTTTCACCTCAGAAGTGGGAGCCATTCAAGTGCAATAAAACATCCCTCCTCCTGCACTGCCACAATGTTATCAGTCTTTATGGTGTCTGAGTATCATGTCTACTGCACCTTGACTGTGTGGTGATATCTGCAGGTGGTAGCGGGCGGCGACACCACAGTGACGGGCCCCGCTCAGGACCAGGCTGCTGGGGGCCTCACACCAAGCTGCATCTTCCAGGACGACCTAGGGTACAATAAACTCATTCCATTTAACAATCAGGGTTGGTACGGGTGCTTGAAATCCTTGAAAATGCTTTTTTAGTTCACATGCTTGTAATTATTACCAAAGCTTCTTACAGAAAAGTGATACATTTAAAAAAATCCAACTTCATGCCAAAAAAGAAAATTAGCGGGTGCTCTCGGGTAGAATCCAGCTATATTTTCATCTTATCCTTCCTCTTGTGTTAGGATCGGCACTGACCCATTTTAGGTTTGAAATGCATAAATGAACCACATAAAATTTGTTTATTGCGTCAAGGCTTTTTGACTTTGTCAGGAACTTCTATTTCAACCAAATAATACAACACACTTTTTTAGGGCTGTCAAACAATTAACATTTTTAATCAGATTAATCACAGAGTTGCTGTGGATTAATTTCAATTAATCATGATTAAATATTCATTTTTAATCTATATTAATTGCGTTTCATTCAATAGAATAAAAAAGAAGGGACTATATATGCACTTAATTTGTTTATTAAACACCTTCAACAGTTTCAACAAAACAACTTGAAACAAATAGACTGTAACCAACTATTTCATCTTGGTTTTTTTTTTCCCCCTCATATTTCCATCCAGAGGCCAACCTGCTGTTCATGGTCTTCCATCTTTCTGGGTTGGTTCTGCTGCCTGTCATTACTGGATCAACTGACCATTTGTTCATGCGCGACAGTAACTGTACTTGGACAAACTGACCCAAATGCAGAGACGTTCAGAGTCATTCTGAGCTGCAGATTGATCAGTTGTGTTAACATTTTTAATCAGATTAATCATGATGGATTAATATGCGTTAATGCGTTAATTTTGACAGCCCTAAATTTTTTTCAGTAAATTATGAAATGCGCTGGTTGAAATTATGACCTTTGTGTTGTTAGGGTCAGTTTTGACCCGGTTATAAAAATAAGATTATAAAGCAACTAGAAAAGCACTCGGAGAGCGCAGACCTCGGCCAAGGCGGATCAGTCCAGTCCCCCCCAATCACCACCAAAATGTAATCATTTGTTCCTTGTGCCAGTGTCAACATTTCCTGAACATTTCAGCAAAATTCTTCCAAAAACTTTTGAGTTATCTTGCTAACAGACGGACAGACAAAAGAATGTGATAAAAAGTTTAAAAAAATAATCATGAGTATATGTATGTATGTATTTTTTTATGGTGCTGTGCTGGGGAAAAAAATGAAAATGGCTTTTAAAAGTGCTGGGCTTTGACTATGAAAAATGTGTATGAACCCTGAAGAATATTTACCTCCATCTTATTCATCTCCGTCTACCCATCAGCCCTCCTCAGTATAAGACTATCACTCTGGAACGTGGGCCAGACGGACTCGGTTTCAGTATAGTCGGAGGTTACGGCAGCCCACACGGAGACCTGCCCATCTATGTGAAAACAGTTTTTGGAAAGGTGAGTCACACTGGGGACTGTGGATGTCAGAGTCAGGCTGTGAATTTCATACCTAATCCACCTTTTAATATATTAAAAAAAAATGCATTGTAGACGGGTATCTCATGTAGCGAGAATGAACACCTCTACTAAAACAAGAAACGCAATGAACGACAATCATCAATAACGACTGAATAAAATGGCAGAAACACACAAATGTCCATAAAATATTAAAACTACCACTTATATTTTAATATGTCAGCTAACAAATCCATTTCTTCCCCTCTGTCAACCATTATGGGGTAGAAAACAGCTATTAAATCTAAATCTATATATATATTTTTTTATCTTACGTAAGTTGCTACAGCTGAGCTTTTTCTGACTAGTCTAATCAAATGATGTGAAAATACTGCTGTTATTCTACATGCGTTGCCAACAAGAAATATGTATGATTAAATAAACAGATTCATTTCCATTTACTGTAAGTATCAGAGGTTGCCCTCTTGATTCGGAGCCTCAAGGTAGATTTCTTTTACCTGGCAACACAAGATGCTGAAATGTGATTGGACGAAGGCTCTAACAAACACATTCACTACCACTGAAGAGAAAAGATAGGAAATAAAAAGACTCATTTAATACATCTTCATAGAAAAAAACATAATACAGTGTAAATTATAACATAATAAGCTATTTATTATTGTTGCTACTACTTTGCTACTTGTTTCTATTCGTACTTTCCAGTGTGCAATTGCAATTTTTCACTTTATTACATTTTTTTTAGTTACTTTCTTGTGTGTATATTTGGTGTTGAGCTGCCATTGAAACCTCAATTTCCTGAGGGCTCTGTCGAAATGATCAATAAAGTTCTATCTAATCTCATCTAAATGGAAAGGTTAGTCATGCTGATTCTTTCAGTCTGTAGAGAAGGTATGTATAAGTGATTGAATTTAGTTTTATATTTATTTTTTTTTTTAATTTGATTTACACTTTAAAATCTCATCAAAATTGAAGATTTTATTTTCATGGCCAAAGAAGGGATGAGATTTTTTTTTTTTTTTTTTTTTTTTTTTTTTTTTTTTTTTTTTTTTTACGAACTGTTCACAGAGTAATAAATGAAACCACATTTCCTGAGGAAGAACAAAAGGATGTCATTGTCGAACGTGTGATGTGATGACACCACACGAGTCAAACGGAACCCATTTTTACTGTGTTGCAAAGAGCCATCTGTGTGTTTGGTGTGCACAGTTAATCTAAGATTTACGGTCATCAGCACTGAGGAGCTTCTGGAAGTGATTTTACTCAAGTCTCACAAGTATGGAACAGATGTCACCACAATACTTCCAAATTAATTGTTCCCATAATGAAGTGAATCAACATTGACTGAAAAGGCAGTTTCGTATGAAACCACCGCAAACCCCACCAAGGAATACAGACAGAAGTGAAGGATGATGTGGATTTTCATTTCCATGATTTTGGACAACATGCTGAGGTCTTTAAAAAATAAAACCCGACTGATTGAGTCCATTACAGTTAACCACTGTTACCCGATGCTAATAATAAGTTATTATGCAGGGCCATTAGTACTTAAGGTGCCTAATAATATTACAATTATTACTTTTTAAACTCTTTATAAGTACTTCCATAACATACAACACATAATACACAAATATCAGAATCCCTCAAATACCCCAAAGGTCAAACATTAGAATGAAACTGCCATAGACAGTGTGTTTGCCAGAGGCCTTTGAAAGAGGACTTTGGCCTATAGTTTCATGCTTTATAACCTGATACTAGTCACTTTTCTCTGTCTGCAAAATTGAGAGTGTTACAGTCAAAAATTGGGTGTTTTGAAAATCATGACTTTGAGGTTGACCTTTCAAGGTCATTGAAGGTCAACAAAATTGGTACCAAATGAAAGACCGTATCCAACTTCCTGTAAATTGATAATACAAAGTTAGTCGATATCCGTCTTAGTTTTCAAGACAGAAGCAGTTTTGTGAATATGCAAATTAGGCAATGGGTAGAGAATTGAATTTCCAATAATTTGGCATTAATTTGAATCACTAGGACGAACACAACGGAAGTTATTAATGATAAACAAATTTCATATACGTTTCCAGAGCAACCAGAAGCCACGCAACCTAGAGTTGCGAAATTTGGCATATGAGAACGGACTTGCACAGACATGTTAAATTTTGGTAGGATCGGACGAGTATTGACAATATTACAGCCATTTGAAATTTCAGAAAACTGACTGTACTGCCTCTTGATATTTACCCCGGGGCGCTAACGAGGGCGTGACCCTTATGACGTCATCATGCATACCATCCGATCCGGAATGGAAAAATGCATAATTTGGCTTTGGTTTGAAGTTGATACGATGATTTTGACAGAAGTTATGGTGAAATGTTCTTTTTTTTTTTTTTTTACTTTGGCCTATATCTCAGCTGTACTTTGGCCTAATATTGGCAAAAACTAATCAGGTCGACCAGAGAATATGGACAATCATTTGGTCATAGTTTGATATTAATAATGCTTAAAATGTGACCGCTAGAGTGCATACAGACAGACATACAAACTGAGCAATGTTTGCCTTCCGTCAAACAATAAATGTTAGTTTAAATTTGTTAATGCTAAGACCATCTAGCATAATTACATTATACACAGTGACAGTTAATGAGTGAATACAGGCTAATTAGCAGTCCAGTCCCATCCTGATACTTAAAGATAGAACAGAGATGGATAAAGACAGGCAGTGGATTAGTAGAACTGTTCTATTGTCTAAGAAAAACAAGAAAATTAAAATCTATGAAAGGTGAGAAGACCTCTAATATGATTAATAGATTAATATGTTTTTTTTTTTTTTAATGGAATTAAAGACAGCACCTCTTTGGTCCAATTGGTATTCATACTATTTCTATAAATACTACAAACTACTTCAACAGCTATATTTTTGAGAAATCACATGATAGTTATTTTAAAGACAACAGTTTTTATGTTAGTTCGTTTTAGGTATTTTGTCTGTGTGATATGTAAAATGCTAAAATTTAAAAAAAAAGAAAGATAACAGCACCATAAAACTAGTAAAAGACCTCTAGTGTCAGATTAAAAAAAAAAAACAGGCCATTTTTGTGATGACATTTGAAATGAAATCCAAGTGAAAACCAGAAAAAATTACATTACAACAAGCTGCAAGTGCTAATTTTTATCTTGTAATTGCCATTTTTGGTGTAAGGATGTACACTACTTTTATATATTTTCAACAACTAGGTTTTTAAGTTATTGAGTGGCCGTAATTATAAATAAAACATCCCCTTAAAACTTTTATGTCTACATGTAGTCTGAGTTTGAAAAAAAGTTTGTTCCATGAAAATCAAAGTGAAAAACAGAAAAAATGCACATTACAATAAGCTGCAGCTGCTCATTTTTATCCTATACTTGCTGTTTTTGTAAAGTAAAACACGCACAGGTCCATACCCATATACATATTGTACGTTTACATAATTTACAGCGAACGTCATAAACTAACCGTGGTTTATGTGCAGGGTGCAGCCGCGGAGGACGGGCGTCTGAAGCGAGGGGACCAGATAATGGCGGTCAACGGGCAGAGTCTGGAAGGCGTCACTCACGAAGAGGCCGTCGGCATCCTGAAAAGGACCAAAGGAACCGTCACGCTCACCGTGCTATCGTAGAAACATAGATATGCAAATAAGTCACAAACATGCACAGTATTACGTCTCACTACTTTACAACACATGGGCGAGGTCAAGGGCGTCACGGATGGACCGCCCACTGCTTTTTGATTCCTAACTTTTGAACCAGACAAGTTTAAGACAACTATTACACTTAATTGGAAAGGTCTAAATGCCATCGCAAACAGACTCAGAGGGTTAAAATTTAGTTTCAGATATTTTTTTATGAAAAATATCAAAAACTACTGCGTCACGGACGGACAAAAATAATTAACATCTATTTTTCGCAAGAATTACAAAGTTCTCAAAAGTGAAGTTCCTGTGATATTTTCATCCTAAAATGTATTCAGTGTATACCTTTAAACCCTCTATTTTACAACCTAATAATTGGTTAGAGGATAAAAATATTTGATCAGACTTAAATAGTAAGAGTTTTGAAAAATGGCAGCGTCACGGATGGACAACAAAAGTAAATATCAAATTAAACATTTTTTATTTCAATTATCAATATCATATACATTTCTTTTTCAATATTTACAACATATGAATAATATTAACATTATATTGAAATGCATTTTGAATAGATATATGCATTTATTAATTTTAAACACTGTGTGTTTAAAATATGACATAAATAATGTAACAGTCAAATATCATTGTATTTGGAATAAATTTAGTGTATTTATGAGTTTATGAAATGAACCCAGAATGATGGCATAAACAGCTCATAAAGCTCAATTTTTTTCTCATTTCAAAATAAATTTTCCTGAAAATATAACTAATTATCTACCCAAAAATATAAGTTTGGTGTAGATTATTGGAATGTAATTGTTTTTTGACCAGATGTTAACCTTCCCTTGACTTCGCCCACATCTCTTCCTTTACCTGTTGAATATTTCACAACAGTTCTGTGAACACACTGAATGAACACCCATACACTGATAAAGATGAAGCAACATTTGGCTCATTGCAGCTTTGAACACTGTAGAATCATACCATGTAATAAAGCCCCCATTTCCCATAAAATAGAATTTAAGCTTTAGATGAGCTTTTTGCAGTTTAGATATCATATTGAGTAGGTGAATCTGTTGTAAATAGTCTTACAAACATTGCTTCCATGAGTATTTTCTGGGTTTTTTGTATTGAAATGAACTGCTTAAAAGATCGGTCTAAGTATTTTACACCCTTTTGAAATATTCCAACAGAGCTGAGGCTTATAGCAGTCTGAGGGATACTTAAAGCGGACACCTCCATAAAATCCACAGCGTGAAAAATACCCTTGAGGCAATTAACAGGTCAGCAGGATTTAGCAAATGGCTGTATTAGCTGGAAACAGCATTTTTTTTTGAGTTGCACTGCACTGCTGCTGACTTTTCATCCTACTTTTATTTTTCCTGAAAGGCTAATGCTGCTGTAAGTGGTGTTAATCAACTTAACATGGTGTCACTGGTGTTTTAGCAAAAGTGGCAAATACAGTGTTTGAAAGTGCTGAAGGTTAGAGGTGTGATACTGTAAATATGCAGTGTAGTTGGCACTGTTTTAAAGGGAACCATGTGAAACCCTTCAAGTGTGGTTTGACTGCACTCAGCTAGAAGAGGAAGTTAGCGTCTGACCAAGTCACTGAAATATAGTGCTGCTAAAGCCCTTATGTAAGATATGTCACAGTATTTCTTTTTTTTTTTTAATTCACTTCATAAAAGTGCGCCGAAAACTGAAGTATTTTCCCTCTAGGTTAGAAAGGACAAGTGTTGAACAGATTACGTAAGAGACCTGAGCTCAAGCCGACCTTAAAGCTTTCAAAACAAAGTCATCCAGTGTGTAGTTTCTGAGGTCAGTAGGTAGTTGTCGCAAGGTTTTAGCTTCGGAGAACGTTCCCATGCGGCTCTAGGACTGTCAGATCGACAGTATTTATTTTATTCTCACACTGAATTAAATAAAAGTGACCTTTGCATTCAACCTTTTCACAGTGTTCCACTTTAATTCTGTCTTTTTTTTTTTTTTACAGTTCTAACTATAATTGATACAAAATCAGGACTTACTGGTTGGAAAGACGTGCTAGTTCTGGCTCAGTATTCCCATTATTTCCCCACAGCAGCCCTTCTGACATGTTCAAGTAGAAAGCACATAGGAGTAATTGGAGTCATTAAACATTACTGCATCCCATCCAGGTGTATCTGGTTCAGTGGAATGACCTCCTCAGGTGACAAAACCCAACTGCTGGGTCGTCAGTGTTGCCAGTAACACCTGTGCTTTGCCTTTTACGAGCCAAAAAGTCTCCTGTGAAAAAGCCTTGGCATGTGGAAAACCGCTCACCTCATGGACTGAATCTAGATTTTGTGAAATGGAACGTTTATCTGCTGATTGGGTGTTTTATATTACGACTTATAATGTTCTTTTTTCCTGTATATTTAATCAAAATTTGCCATTTTTCTGACGATTTAACCAAATTATCCAACTAGTTGTTACTCCTGTTAATTTCTATTTATTTGGTTTGTTTGAGCTTTATTTAACTAGATATAGAGTACAAGAGTGTCCTGATCAGTATCCAGGTGCACAAATAAACATACAAAATAATATGTACATAGAGAAGAGTTAATGTATTAATTATCTACAGCAGGGGTGTCAAACTCATTTTGGTTCAGGGGCCACATTTAGCCCAAGCAAGCCGGACTAGCAAAATAATGACATAATAACCTATAAAAAATAACAACTTCAAGTTTTTCTCTGAGTACGTAAAACCCCCCATTAAATTATGAAAATATTTACATTTTACTAAAAACATGCGAATAACCTGAAAGAACTGAAATTTAATTAGAAACATAAGCGCAGTTTTAACAATATTCTGCCTCAGCTTATTTATACACGTACATTTACGCACAGTGTTAAGCAAATGTTTGGTAACAGGCATAATATTGTTAAAGTTTTGGAGTTTGGAACTAAAATAAGAGCAATTTGTACAATATTACATCGCAGCTTATTATTAATAACTTACAGATCACAGTGGATCTACTATAAATGCACAAAACCTTTAGTAATGGGCAAAATATAGTTAAAATTGCACATTTCAGGTTAATATTTTGTTTTTATTTAGGTATTTATTTGCATTTTATTGTGAAAGGACAGTTTGTACATTTAAATATTTTCACAGTGTAATGTAATTTTTTTTCACTTCAATTTTTTTGCATAATTTTTCGAGAAGAAAATTTGTAGTAGTCATTATTTATGGGTTATTTTGTTATTATTTTACTTGTAATCACACTGGTCTGTATGTGGAACCTGAACTACAATGATTTTGACATCCTTGACTCTTAATATCTTATAATATCTATAATCTGTAATATCTTCAGTATAATTTTTGCACTGTCATCCGGCCCACGAGGCTGCATGTTTGACACCCCTGGTCTACAACATTGATTCACCAGTAAAACCCATGAAGTTTGATAAATGACAGTGGATGGGGATGTTCAGTTTTTAATATCTTTGCCAAAAAAACACACTTTTTCTTCAGTTTTCTCTGTTTTTGATATAATAACCCCCAACTTTATTCTGAGCTTTTATGAACATCGACATGATCAGTGAATTCAATACAGGAAAATACCTGATTTTCACTGAAAAATACAAAACACACAGCATAATATTAGACTGAACTGTGAGTTAATCGTGTAAAGAAAGGTTAAATGGAGAGAAAAATTCATTTGGGAACTGACACAAAGGGAGCACTGGGTCTTTATGGGTTAAATTATAAAAAAATGTTACATTTACAAACTATCCTTTAACAAAAATGGGAATAACCTCAAAAACCTGAAATTTATTCAGAAAAATAACTCCATTGTTATGCCTCAGTTTATCATTTATGCATGTGCATTTTATGTAGATTACAGTGGATCTACAAAGGTACAAAACATTTAATAACAGACACAATATTGTTGGAATTTGGAAAATGACACCCTTTATTAAAGTCTTCAGTGTCTTTTTTTGTACAGATTCTTCCTGTGGATCAGATTGGAACCTTTGGTGAGCTGGGCCGTATGTTTAATCCTGTTAATACATAAATAATTGGTGTAAAATGCAGTTTGTCATCTTTTGGGATGTTCAGATGCTCCATTGTTACCATGGAAACACCATCATTGTATACAACATTGATTCGCCAGTAAAACCGATGGAGTTTGATAAGTAACACTGAGTGGAGACACTTGTTTTTGTGTTCAGTATTTGATATCTTTGCTGAAAAAGCCACTTTTTCTTCAGTTTTCAACTTTATTCTGAGCTTTTACGAACATCTATATGATCAGTGAATTAAATACAAGAAAATACCCGATTTTCACTGAAAAATACAAAAATACACGTTAAATCACAAAAAAAAAAACCTCTAACTACTCAGCTAAATTAACCCATGAGTTTGTCGTAAAAGTTCAGATTAGACTTGAATGAAAACATTTCAGTATATTTTATGTCGAGGATAAGCTTGTCATACAGCTGAGTTCTCTTAACCGTAGGCTTATGCTACAACATATGTCACATCTGCCATACGTCATTTACAGGATACTTTTACGATCTGCGAGATAAAAGCAATTTACAGTCGCCGGAGGTCATACTTAAAAAATAAAACTCAACTGGATCACAGTCAAAGCTTCACACAATCCAAAACGAAATGTACATGTTGAAGATTTATAGATATTGGATAATAAGGCCATGTGGATAGGCTCTCTGTTTTCACTCGAGACTTAATAAAAACCCGGATACAGAGAGACGGAGCTCTTCATAAAATATGGCATCCCATCTGTCTGTTCGCTGACTAGCACAGCTGTCGCACAGGCTGTCACATGGTTAGCACGGAGGCCAATGCGTGAAGACCGGTTCTTAAGTACAGCGAACACCAGGACGTTCAGCTATTCAAGAAGGACATCTGAGGGAGAAGTCGCTCTGTTCCTTGGAATCGTTAGTTTGCTTTTTTTTTTTTTTTTTTTTATATAAAAATTTTTTTAAAGATTTAAAAGCAAACAAATCAAAAAAAAAAAACAATAAAAATTTGAATT
>JAPQRP010000012.1:15885822-15899166 GCA_037367295.1 Apogon hyalosoma | reverse complement strand
CCATGCAGTTCATCTATTCAAGCAGGACATATGAGGGTGAATTGGCTCTGTTCCTTTGAATGGTTAGTTTGTTTGCTTTTTTTTTTTTTTTTTTTTTTTATATAAATCTTTTATTAAAGATTTAAACGCATACAAAGCAAAACAAAAAAACAGTAAAATTTTGAATTATAAATGCATACAATACCTTGAAATTTTTTGGACAAACATCAAGATGTCGAAAAGAAAAATCGGCCAAACAAATAAATTAACATAACGCAAGAGCTTACAGACACAAAAAAGAAAAAACAAAACTTAAAATAGCTAGTCTTGTTTGCTTATGATTCCACTTATTGGTTCTGCAACGTCATCACGCAAATGCATCATCACGTCATTTCCCGACGTGGTATCATGAATTGCGTACAGATAACACGCCACTTTTAACTGGTGCGTTATCTTTACGCATTATAAGCTTTCTGCGTGTATGTTCACGCTGCGTAAAATAACATGCAATTAGCGGCTAGCGCGATTAGCATTAGGGGTTAGCGGTTACAGATATGTAAACCGGAGATCTTGGTGTACACTGACACACCATCAAACGGCATTGAATAACCCCCGAAAGGATGAAAATGCGTAGGTATAGCACGCCAAATAAGAACTGGCGTGACGTAGAACCTGATTTCGTGAGATCGGTCTGCTCTGGTTCAGAAGCGCTCTAAATTATAGTTGTATTTCACCAGTAAACGTGACACTAGAGGCGCTTACATCAGTTAAGGAAATACCTCCAACGTGCATTTAACACTGAACCGCAGCATCCAATTAGACTGCACCGATGGAATGTCTTTGATTGGCTGCTTAGCAAAGGGGGCGGGGAATCTGGAAGCAAATCATACAGTAAGGCGCCTTCTGTCGCATCTGCTAACATTAAACTCCTCAATGTTAGCGCCATTTCACTGTCAACCTGCTTTCACTACTGTTTAGGAATAATCTCCATGTCCTAGAATTGCATTTCGATGACGACGAGGCTGCAGCAGGTAGATCTCACACTCCTTTAGCTACACCTTTAGAACCTTTTATGAGGGTTGTTCCAATCAAATGCAAAACATCAGTGCATATTTGACATGAGAGTGAATGGAAACTAAGCCACTTGTACTATACTTTCTTCCCTAATCCACCAAAGTCATATGGGTGTTTCTATGAAACTGGCCCTAAAAACAGAACAGAGGGGCTAAAAATTCAAACCAGATGTAGATGAATGTTATGAAGCAAGTTTGGGAGCACTTTGGGTCTATTTTAAAAATAAATATTTACTGAGAAAGTATTTTTCAGTAAAACACATTTTTGTTTTTTTGTTTTTTTTTATACAAAAATCTGCATGTAACAATGAAAATTACACACCGCTATTTTTCCAAATGTCTCTTTATTCTCTCACAGGTACATTTTGGGAATTGAATTAATTATGCACGGCGGAGTGTTTCACAAAAATGACAGCGGCTGCAAAATCACTCACAATTTATATGTGTTTAAATGGGCAGGTTCCGCGTGTAGCGTGAGCGGACACGATGGGTTACCTGTGACCTGGAATGAGACTGCCGATTCATGAAAAACCCACACATCTGGATTAGAAAAACCACTAGGATCGACAAATTTAACACAGTGTCTTTATTTATAGCATATATAAGACCATTTCAAACCATGTTTTCAGATCAAATGCACTGACACCTCGGTAGCTTTTCCTGTCCCGATTTTGGTCCAATTTTTGGCCCCAATATTTGATTAAAAATTCATTAATTCTGGGATGGCTCAGAGCAAGAGTGTAATTTTTTGGCATTTATCCGAGGTCATCATTAGGTACATCCTGGGGGGATATATGTCTAAATTTGTCTTATTATTGGATCTAAAAAGCCAAGTACCAAAATGAACCCAGTTTCATAGAAGCTCCCGTGTCATGAAATTCTTATCAGTTTCCATTCCTAGTCTGAGGTTCTGATT
Source organism: Apogon hyalosoma (assembly GCA_037367295.1). Lineage (NCBI taxonomy): Eukaryota > Metazoa > Chordata > Actinopteri > Kurtiformes > Apogonidae > Apogon > Apogon hyalosoma. The sequence continues at coordinate 15,897,198 of JAPQRP010000012.1, read as the reverse complement.
CACCGCGCCGTTTGAGGACTTTTATAGCGCTGCCACTTATGCACGAAGGTCAACACTTGCGGTTACCTTCAGCTGCTGCTAGCTAAACCACATGACAGCGACGCCTGCACCCAGCAGCTGAACCTTCCTAAGCACCTGTTGTTTAATAGCCCCAGTGGGGTTAAGAGGTTAGCAGGCCTCCTTCCAGGTTCAGGAAATGCTGGTTGGTTTACACAAGGCTTGTCTGCACTAGCCTTTCAGATGTGAGATCAGATGTTGCCACTGCGTCACGCTTGGCTTCAATGCGGGCGAATGGTGTTGCATTTCCACGACAATGGCGCCAGTGCTTAAATCGCTTAAAAGGACTGAACTGTCAACATGTCAATCAGGAGTCTATGATGGGATTTTCCCATGAACATCACATTTTACTAGACCTCATAAAACAAAACATAGAATAATTTTACACCTGGGTGCACAAAAATGTCAGTTTTCACAGCTAATACGCTTGAACCTGTAGCATTACACGCTGCTGGTGAAATACGCCTGTTGCCGCCTGCTCAAACATAACAGAAGCACCGTGACTCATATGCGCTTCATACTAGGAACAAAAAGGTAAAACAAACAGAAGGCTGTGGGTGATGACTCAACAAACTTGCTTGATGCTAATCAGGCTGCTCATAGGAAGTGCTATTGTTAAGTTTTAATATCTAAAGGCAAATAGGGACAAAGAGGTGGAAATGTGTGGGTTTGAAGCTTTCATTGAACGGGCTGTCAATGTCACAGGGATGTAACTGTCATTTATCAAACGTTTTACCGGTGAATCAATGTTTTAGAAGATGATGGTGTTTCTGTTTTCACTACGGAGCCTCTGAATGTCCAAATGGGTCATATCTGATGACCATGAAAAGATGACAGACTGTATTTAACATCAGTTATTTACATGTATTGACAGGTTTGGTGATTAAATAGTTATTAAACATTATAGATCAGTAGATGTTTTTTTCTTTGCCAGTGGCTGTTCAGTCGTTTAAGGGTTAAACAGGCATCAAAAGATGGCTTTAAATGTTGACAGGTCATTTTTTTCTGACACCGATGTGTTGAAAAGTCTTGAAATGATCAAAGTGGAGCAGAAACAAAGGGAAATAAACTGGAGTGACTGTGGAATTTATGTCATTCTGTTTCTGACGTCGAGGCAAGTGCATCTTTCTTCATTAAAGCATCGAGTTTCATCAGGTCACGTTCTCACCTGAAGGTATGAGGAAAGTGAGTATTTTAATTTACTCACCAGGATGTATTTTTCCTTAAGCTTCCCTGTACAGCTCTGAATGAACAGTCGATAAAGAAAATCATTAATACAGACCCAGCAATGCATTTTTTTGTCCTCTGTAGGGGACAAGAGTTTCACAGAAGCTCATTCCATTTAGTAGCTAATGTTCAGGTATATCATCCAAGTGTATTTAAAGTAGAAAGCAGAACATATCATTGTACTAGTAGTATATTTGTATATTTGCTACCTCTTTAATTAACCTGCCCAAGGGATCAGTAAAGTTCTATCTAATCTAATCTATTCTTGAAGGACCTTAATGGACCCAATTTGAGTTGATTAAGTAATTTTAACAAAGTTTCAGAGAAGGAAACCTTGAAAAAACGATTTTCCCCTATTTTGTACTGCAAACACAACTGCACGTATCTAAATAATGCTATATTATTAGACTTTAGGCCACAGTAATAAAATATAAACTTAGATACTAATTATACACTTCTTGCATACTCTTTGGCTTGTGTAAGTATCCTAGTATATGAAAGAAAAAGATGAAATAAGATCAAAATGTAAGAAGCAACACATAAATGTTGTATGTAGAAAACACAAACAGGAGAAAAAGTCATAAAAGGTGCAATAAAACAAAACAGAAAAAAGAAATGACACAAATACATGAAATATTAAATGAAAAACAAAAAAAAAACAAAACAGAAATGACCGGAAACATCAAACAAGACACGAACAAACTCAAGTGCAAAACCAGACAAAAATGTAGTAAAAGGTATAACAAAATAAAACCAAAAACCTTTAAGACAAAAACAACATAAAGGACGTAACAAGAAAAAAGTAGCAAAAAACTTCAGCAAAACAAAAGACATCAGGAAAAAACAAGACAAAAACAAAACAAGATAAAAAAAAAAACAAAAAAAAACAAAACCCCAGAAAACATCAGGAAAAATAATAAAAACATGACACAAACATGACATAAAAATAAAAACATGACACAAGAGAAGAACATAAAGACAAAACCAAACATCAGAAGAAGAAAACGTACAGGAACCGCCCGCCCTGAGTAAATCTGGATGTAAAGATTCCATATGGAACAAATATTTACACGTACTTAAGTTTACATAGGCGTTATTTTGTTAAGTAAATACACTATTTTTTGGTCTAAAATATTTATACAGCCCTGTGAAGCCTTCAACGTCATGGAAAATCTTTTGAATTGAAGCGTCCTGGTCTTCAGAAGGAGTTTACACAAGGTCATCCACAATGGGCTACTCCTGCATAAACATAACAAACATAATGAAGTTTCCGCTGCTGCTGCTGTGGCGTGCAACTGAAGCGCTACGCAACACCACGAGGACGACAATTCCTTCCTTTGACCAGACGTTAAGGAAGAGTTTTTTTTTTCCGAAAGCTTTCTGGGGCGATCGTTTAACCCTCCTGCACCTTAAGTCTTTACTTCACGGTCAGAAAGACGAACGCTTCACACATTGTTCGACCTGCCGTGCATTAACAGTCTCCCTCTAAACACAATGGTGTAACTGTAGACGTTATGGGTGTCGGTTGGTGACAACAGAATCCACTGGGGACAAATGTGTCAACACCATTTATCTCCATGAACATTTCTATCTTCCATCGATGCGTCGCAAATCACGTCTTTAAAGACTAATAAGCATCGGAATGTGCAGAGGCTGCTCATTATGACTGTGTTGTTTTGGTACGATTAGAATCAAACTGTATGATTAAGTGTGAAGTAATGACTAATGACAAGCACAAACAAGGCAAAGGAGTCAGATTTCAGCAGCAGAACCGATGGAATGAACTGACTACAGCCTTTTTTTTCTTTTTTTTTTTCTTCACAGTTCTGCTTATGTGGTGTTTCTATTTGTTTACTCTAGTTTTACAGATCTGGCAGTGGCGTCTTGTTTTAGCACCAGACAAAAATACATCCTTCTTAATTTAGATGGAAAACACATTTTTCTCTCAAACAAACAAACAAACACATACTTTGCTTCTTTTCCACAAACCCCGAATTATGCCAGACTCGCACTTTACAAACTGAACGCCGTCATGATTTACAGTGAGGTTTTCCTCCTGACCAGAGCCTTCGATATAAACAGAGTCGCGACACTTCCGTAGACTCCTGTTGTAAAAAAAAAAATGGCGGACGAAATATGGACCTACTTCCGGGTTATGGAGGGGCCGAGAGTTCCTACATTCAACACATTCATTTCTATTGCAGCTGATCTTGCAATTCCAGCGCTAAGTTAATAAGGTATCTTCATCTTTCAAATTATCGAGTGTACGTCCTGTATTAGCGCACATTTATGTTTTAAATTCTGTTTTCGTTGGTATGTGTTAGCGGTTGTATACATTTATATCTTAAACAACTGCGTTATGTATACATGTAAATATTTTTCAGATGTGTGTATTTCTCCCCCAGCCCTGTAGGGGTGCTGTGTTTTCTTTTGTTTTTTTTTGGCAGGAAGCTGCTGATTGGTGGAACCAGACAGACCAGCATTTAAAAATGGCCCTGGATCCAACAGCTCCTTTTCTTTCTGCTCTGTCAGCTCCAAGTAGAGGACCCTGTGTGTTTTTGGTCGCCAGTTATCGTGTAAATCGTGTGTCTATTCTAGTTATAGCCCCGAATGGAGTTTCGGGGATATTACGTTTTTGGTCCGACCGCTGCTGGATATTCTTCATGTGAACGCGATAACTTGAAAAATATTGGGTTTATAAATTCCATATTTTCCATATCAGTGAATATCATGGAGAGGAAGAACTGATTCGATTTTGGACGATTTACCGTTTCTCGATTGGCCACAAGGGGCCGCTCAACAGTTCAAAATCACTAAACACTCTTTCGTTCATATCTCTGGAACTGTTTGTCTGATTGACTTCAAATCAAGTGCAAGTGAAAGGTCATGACCTGGGGATGCCTCACGCCATGACATCATAGCTGTCTGGTTAAGGATTGGGGTGTTCAGGGATATACCCCTAGCCGTCGCTTCTGACGGCATAAGCCTAATTGTATCTTGTAAATAATAATTTTGTGAAACAGTCCTTAGTTTCTGGTAGGGGAGGGTGGCTCTTTTTGTTTTCACTTTTTTCTCCTGTTTTGGTTTAGGGAGTTTAAGTTTGTATTTGTATTTTAATTTCCTGAAGTTAATTTTGGAGATAAGAATTTTGTTTGTTTTGAAAACGGTTTTGTTTGTTGTTTTAGCTTAGCCCTCCCCTAACCCTCTTTGAGTTTATTAGAAATAAATATTTGTGGACTGGCGTTTGTGCTTGGGAGTTGGGAGGGGACAGGGAGAGTACATTATGTGCGTCCTGGTAAACCTGTAAGCCGGGACGTAACAACCGTTATGTTCGATTTTCAGCTGTAGCCCTTGCATCATAACTCTCTTTTCGGGCTCTGCGCCTGACAACGATAGCTTGACTGGAGAATAAAGCTGGGAGTGAACCAGGGCTGCAATGACATCATCGAGGATTGGATTTCCTGCTCACCTTCAGTGTGTTTGCACAAAGACGAGTCTGAGGGCAGTGTTTACAGGGACAACACAGCACCTGCTCACACTGACATTAAACGTTCAAACCCTTAACATCAGTTATTACATGCTGGCAACACAAACATCCATAGGGGCTCAGACGGTTTTTAATGACCCGCCTCACACAGTCACAGTCCCACTACAGGAAGCCACTTCACCGTCAGGCCACCGCTGCGCTCCAACACACCTTTGCGTGTTTCTCTTGGAATGTTTGCATTTCGGTTACAGCTTGAAATTACATCACCGCTTCTGAGGCCTGATAAAGCAGAGTGTGTAATCATTGCTTTATGAGCTGTGTGTCAAGTAATGTGGTGACACAGCCTCGGGGAAATGTTTGCAGAACCGAGGGCGGAGGGATCGCCTGTGTTTGCACCTGAGGAGGGGACGTTCTTGACCTTGTGGAAGGACGGAGCTGCATTTTCAACCAGAATTCAAAGACGGGACAAAGTGAGAGGCAGCAGAGGTGTCAAAGTCATTTTAGTTCAGGGGCCACATACAGACAAGTTTAATCTGAACTGGGCTGGACCAGTACAAAAAAGCATAATAACCAGTGTTGAGCAAGTTACTTCCAAACTGTAACACGTTACAGAGCCTTACCTTACAATATTACTGTCTCAGAAATGTAATGCGATATACGACTTCTGTATGTTGTGATAAGTGGTGCAGTAGGAACACCTTTTGAAACACAAAAAAAGATTTGTATGCAGTTATTTCATAAAAATATGAGAGTATAATGAGATTTTCCATCCCAATAAGCTAGCTGACCTAATAAACAGATATATAATGGCTAACACTAGCTAATGCAGCTATATAATGCGAATATGACAGGTATTTTAATTATGTTCTGGTAAGCTTTATTAAAATATTTGATGGTCTTGTAACTTCTAAACTACAATGACCGAAGAGCCGTCTGCTGGTAAAAATGTCTTACTCAATAAACAGAAGCTCTGAATGTTCAACTTTAGTAGTTATTTTAGATTAGATTAAATTAGATTGAACTTTACTATTTCTTTGGGCAGAGACCTGAGGAAATGGAGGTTCCAAAACAGCACAACACAATACCACAAGAAAAAAAACATTAAAAAAAAACAAAACAATAGTGAAAAAAATGCAATTGCACATTTGACAATACTAGTATAAACAAGTGGCAAAGTAGTAATAATAATAATAATAATAATAATAAAAATAATAATAAAGTAGCTTATTATGTTATATTATAGTATGCACAATAGATAGTTTAATCACAGAATAAAAGCTACAATAAAGTTATAAAGTGATAATGGTAATAGTAGTCATAACAATAATAATAATAATAATAACAATAATAATAAGCACATCAAAACCTTCTGTTTGAGCTAAAATCAAATTAATGGAGCAATAATTTACAAAAGAACCATCAGTACACTAAATAAAGTCAGTGGGACCATAATGACGGCTGTAAAAAGTTGCCTTTTTTGCATCAGGGTAAAACGCAGCCTGGATTGTTTTGGTGCCAGTATGTACCAGCCTTCATTGATAATACACGTCTGCCCTCACGTCAGTTTCCAAGCTGCTGCCCTTCGATTGAATCACACCAAACACCTCTTAAAACAATGCATTTGTTCTACTTTGTGTTCGTTAATGGCCCGTGTTATTGACTCTCATCTCTCCACACCACTGCTTTCAAAATAAAGTCACCCTATTGATTTTTAAGGAGGATGGAAAATTGAACCAGTCATAAAAGCGCGTACGAGCCTGCGGCCTTTTGCTGCGATCGGAGCCTATTTTCCATCCTCAATCAGAAAATCTGTATGGCCTCATCCAAACAGGTGTCAGATAAATAACCTTTGCTGAAACTGGTACTCACTCGGGCTTGGAGTTCAACTTTTGATTCATGCCGTGATGTGTGCAGATGACACTTAGAGCCAAGAATTACAACCTCGCCATTAACCTCTATTCAAGACTGGGTTACAATTGCATTGACTTTTGAAGAACGGTGCAGAAATGAAAAATGTTGAGCTGTCAAGTTCTTGGCTTATTACGTTTTGTTTCTACTGTGCTTCGTCTCCTTCTGTAATATTATTTTTTTCCTTTTCTTACGTCACTTTTCCTTCTGTAAAGCACTTTGAAATCCAGGTTTTGAAGGTGCTGCATAAATACCCGATTACTTTCTTAACCCATAAAGACCCAAACAGCCAGTGGTGACCAACATGTTTAATAACTGTTGAACCACTAATCCTATTAAAACAGGGACACAATTGGTGCCAAATCCAGGCTTTTGGCTTTTCATGGTCGTCAGATACGACCCATTTGGACGTTCAGAGGCTCCGTAGTTACCGTGGCAACACAGTCATCTTCTACAAAATTGACTCATCAGTAAAACCCATGGAGTTGGATCAATGACAGTGGATGGACCAACGTGGTATCATGAATCGTGTACATATACACGCCACTTTTAAATGGTGTGTTATCTGTGCGCATTATAAGCTTTCCACGTGTATGTTCATGTAGCATCAAATACCACGAGATTAGGGTTAGTGGTTATAGATATGTAAACCAGAGATCTTGGCATAAATTGACACACGATCAAATGGTGTTTAACATGCAAAGGATGAAAGTGCGTACGTATAACACGCCAAATGCCGTAAGATCTGGTGTGACACACAACGCGATTTCATGAGACCAGTTTGGGATGGACACACTGGGTTTATGTTCACTTACTGATATCACTGTCCAAAAAGTCACTTTTTCTTCTGTTTTCTCTGTTTTTGCTATAACGCTCAACTTTAATATGAGCTTTTATGAAAATCAGCACAATGAGTAAATTGAATATAGGAAAACTCGTGATTTACACACAAAAAAAACTAAATATAGAGGATAATATTACAATAAATGGTGATAAATTACTCAAGAATGATTACATAGAGAGAAAAAAATCATTTTGAAAGTACCACAAAAGCAGCACTGGGTGTTTATGGGTTAAACGTTAGATGACGGTTCTCTCTTTCTTTGACATTAAACATTCTCCAAGGTATATGGATCATGCAATTATACTCTAAGTTTAACCTATAATCACTCTCATACTTTAACAAAGGGCTTAATAGGGTCATAAAATACAGCTTCTATGGTGTTACTTAATGACTCATCGCCTAAAGTTTGGAAGGTATATTTAGATGTGCTGAGCGGTGCCCTGGTGATCATTTTGTCGCTGCCAAACAATACCATTGAGGCGGAACTTTGGGAGTTGAAAGGTGTTCTTGCAAAGTTCTCAGACAGACTCATAAAAAGCAAGAAAGAATCTGCAGCAGACTGGTTCCCACAGCCAAAGGAGACTCTAAACGCACCGCAGGATATAACAATTACCTGAGTCTGCTAGATTTAGCTTTGGTTCTCTTTGGTAGCAGACATATACGGTGTCCAGCAGTAGCAGTAAATTAAGTTGTATTCTGGTCTTTGCATAGCGCCGTGCTTCTTTGACGTAGCGTAAATGTGCAGCACTCTGGCTGAGCTGCTTGATTTATGAGGATGCCCTGCAGGGTGAGGCGGCGAGGACTCCTTCTCGCCTCTAAACGAGACCACAACAGGCTGAACGCAAGCCTCAGCAGTGTTTTAAAACGTGTTTTACACGTCCCTCACCAGGTGAACGTCTCCCCCTGGTTTACGTCTGCTTTAGTAATGCTGCTGTTAAAGCGTTTGCTGTTCCAGATAATCTCAGATGCCATGTAGCTCTGCTGGCGGACTCGCTTTTGCTAAATGAGTGGATTCCAAGCTTTAAAACAGGTGGAACTGTGTCCTCTAGTCATCGTAAAATCAGTAAAAAAAACAAGGCTTTCTCTGCGTGAGCTTCCATCTGCTCGGCTGCCGACTGTTGGAGACACATCCTCTTAGATCGGATTCCATTGATGACTATCAGACGCTTCTTCAACTGTCACAGTTGTAATAAAGAAAGAAATACCACTGAGTGACAATGTTGCATGTGAGGTAAAGATGAGAACACATGGGTATGTCTGGTTCATTATGCAAACACACCTGAGGGGAAAGGTTCATGAAAGCAACACAAGGAGGGGAAGAAACAGCAACGAGTGGAAACTGACATAAAATAAAATACACTCCAGTATGTGTATTAAGTAATACATACTGTTAATACTGTTCAGATACACATCCTATTAAGACTGTTAATACAGAAAATTGAGTCTCTTCATATTTTATCCAGTTGTTTTTTTTTTTTTTTAATTTTAAGCTCTATTCTTATGTTAGTTGTTAAATTGTAATTTTTTAATTATTAAAAAATTGTTTTCTTATCTTATTTTTTAGTATTTGTAATTTGACATTCGCTTTTTTCTTATCTCTATATCACTGGTGTTTGTTAATGTTGTTGCACTGACTGGAGTTGCACTCCTAATTTCATTGTACACACAATGACAGTAAAGGCTATTCTATTCTATTCTATTCTATTCTATTCTATTCTATTCTATTCTATTCTATTCTATTCTATTCTCTAAGGTGTGTTAGTTTAGTTTTATTTCGAGCACATAAAATCATCAGATAACATAGAACCATACAACACAGTTTACACACTCGAAAAGAAGTGGGAAGAAGTATCACTTATCGACTCCCACCCCGTTTTTATAAACTAATAATTAAGTTAATTCCACTTCCTTTGCTTTGTTTACACACTTTTTTTTTTTTTTCACAATGACACAAAACATCTCTGCACTTTTTTAGTCACCTCACACACAATGAGATTTGCATAATCAACCTTTTTTAATATAAACTATAACTAGAATGTGTAATATCTACAATATTAAATATGGGATTTTTCCTGCATGAGTTTCGGTCTGCTCTGCTGCCAACTGTTGGAAATACTACAGACAAAGGTGCACTTTAGATACAACCTCTCAGACAGGATTCCACTGATGACTATCAGACATTTCTTCAACTGCCACAATTGTAATGAAGACACAAATACCACTGTGTGACAATGTTGCATGTGGGATAAGGAAAAGAATGCATGGTTGTGTCGGGTTCATTATGCAGGTACATTTTACAAAAAAACAACAAAAACAGCAAACGAAACGGCACCAAATGGAATTCCTGACATTTGCCACAAAATAAAATATATTCCAATAGGCGTGTAATGTTTTTTTGTTTTTTTTTGTGTCTGTCTTTGAATGCTCTGAGACAAGATTGAACATTCTTAATATGCAATAATGGCGTTACTTCAGAAGCACCTGAAGCTATTTGATTGGGAACGGATTCAATCACCGAATTCCTGAGAAAAGTGTCAGAAGTTGCAAAATTGAGCACACGGTTGTCAGTAACCTGCAGGGCTTTCATCACGCCGAAGCTGTTGGGTATTCAAATAAAACCCTTCAGTCTGACTTGTGTGAACCTGTCATTTGCAATCATGCAAACTAATTCATGCACTCCTTACATGCCTCCGTGTTGATGTACTTGATTTCCTACCGGACAATCCGAAGACTGAGTTGTCGCAGTTCATCATCATTTACAACAATAAAATCTGATTCGGTTTGGCTGTTGGGCAACATCGATAAGTCAATTTATTTAATGGCTTCAGAGACAGTTCGAGTTATTGGCTTGGCTTTATTTTGTGCAGTGAAAATAATAAGGTCAGCACATTTGTGTTTGTTGACAGACTTGGTGAATGAACTGCCAACAGTCATGACTTCAGGCCATATTAGCACTTTACATCATTCGTGTGACTGCCTCACATGACTTGACAAGCCTCATTTGAGCATGGCAGGATCAAATACATGTTCTAAAAGCTTTATCTGATAGAACAGAGTGTGCTGAGCCATATGAACAGGATTTATGAAACTCATCTTTTCACTGACATCCAAACATGCCCAGGGACCAATTTACTAGTGAATGGAACTCCAGCTCAATCAACATTCAGAACATGCCTTTTATTTTACTCTCAAGTGCAACTTTTTGTCAAATTTCAGCAAATGCTTGTAGTTAAACTTGTTGTTTGTTCTCACATGGTAATCTCCAATAAATGTATTTACACCGAAACATTCAACAACCCTACAAGTGCGTTCTACTTTGTGTCTGTAAACTTATCTTCACAAACAACCGTCTCCAAACTCTGATAGTTCTACAAAGTGTTATCATCTGAAGATTAAATGACAGAAAACAAAGTCTTTTGCACAGCCTTGAAGTCATGCATCTATCCTCCCACTGTTTTCAGAAGTGGGCTGTAGTGGAATCCCTGCTATGCCGTATCGCTTGTCAACATCCAAAGATTTCCCATGAATTTAAACACTTTAGGAAAGGAAGCGCTAGTAGCTTTTACTGGTTTTCTTTTCCCCAAATACCTCTTCACTATTGTCTTTTAGGCCACGTTCACACGAAACCGCATCTTTTCCTATCAGATATTTTTCTTTGTTGTTTTCAAAAACGTGCTCCATGAACATAGAATCTTTTCAGAAAATATTTGCGTCCACACGAAACCACTGAAAACGACTGAAAATGATGTAGTACAAATGCCAGGCCTGTATGTGGCGTTGTAATGCTCTCGCAAAAAACGGAGGAAGACGTGGAGCATGCGAATAATGGTTGCACGCTGTATCCAAACCATAG
>JAPQRP010000012.1:15869849-15882878 GCA_037367295.1 Apogon hyalosoma | reverse complement strand
TTGTCCAAACAAATGTACCTTTAGTTGTACCAGGCATTAAAATGAACAAGAAATTGAAGAAAACGAGGGTGGTCTAAGGATTTTTTCCATAATTGAATTACAGCCAAGGCCCCTATAATGTATAAAATGATCATTAACATTGTTATATGTCAGTCAGATTACATAAGCAGTCTTCTTAGTGGTTTAAGTTATTTATCAGTGCTTCTAAATAACTTATGCGTTTTGGATCACTGTTAAGAATACGGTTGCACCACACACGCACATTTTCATTTTTTTCCTTTTCACTTCTCATTAGTTTTAAGTAAATTGCAGCCACAAAGACACCATTCAGTATTACTTTCTATGAGGCCCATGTCTATAATATACAAGAATGTACAGTCAGGTCCATAAGTATTTGGACAGTCATGACTGGATCTGAAATGAAGTAATCAAGTCAAAAAGATTGTACTAACCATTTAGGAGTTATAACAAACACTGGTGTACAGAGGAAAAAAAAAAAAAAGAAAATTGGTGTGACTGTTTAAATACATAGGGACTTGAGTGCATGAATATAAAGAGAATGCACATTCAAGGCTATAGAATAATCATTCATAATGCTTCATAACATGTCAGTGTTAATATTTGTTTGTGTGTTTATTTATTTGTCTCAAACCAAAATAATAATAATAATAATAATAATAATAATAATAATAATAAAATAAAGTCAATGAGTCAATTACATATGCTGATCATTAATCACAGAAAAGGTAACAATTACATAAATTTAACATAAATGTACATATAAACTCAAAAACGCAGTTTGAGAAGGACCAGAAAGAAGCAAAAGCTTATCTAGTCCTGCCCCTTCCTTAGTTTAAGTGTCAGATTCATAATCAAATATATTTCCTTCATTGGCTGTTTATCACATTAAACTAAATTAAACATTTGCAGGCTGTACTTGCATTGGTTTAATCTTTAACTTAACTTAAAGCTAACAGAGACTGCATATAAAATGTAATGTAAAGTATGATGTATCTATGACAGAAATTTCATTACGTAAAAGCACCAAATGACACTTCCACTAACTCACATATTCACATTATAACACGCTATGATAGTGACTTGGTGTCTAGTGAATATTATTCTTTTAACTTGTGACCGTTTGCTCTTGTTTTAACTTCTTTTATTGTCAAATTTTGATCAAATAATTTCTAGTTTTCTCGTTTTTCCAAGGATGTTGATATGTTTATCAGCTCTATTAACATTATAGAGCTCAGTAGGATGGAGTAGAAAAAGAGGTGCATAATGTGTTCATACATAATATCATAGCTGTAGCGCTGGTACTTTAATCAATAAAATGCACCATGTAAGTGCAGTCCATTTAATAAAGGATTAAGTCATTTTATAAGGCAGAAAAAGTAGCTACAAAAGCATAGTTAACGATAAAAAAAAGGGCCTTAAATGTAAATAAATGCATAACAAAATCTTCAGCAACATAAAAACTTACAACCGGTGTATCCATTATATAATGTGGATATTATAGTGATAAAATAATGTAAAGTCTTATATAATATAACAAAAAAACTGTGTATGTAATGCAACTATTATGCTCTACATAGTCCTATTAAATACACATATTAATTAGCATTTTATTACAGCTTTTTACCTATTAATTAACGTATAATAGGTTTTTATGTTTATAGTAGATTAACAATATAGATGTGTATGTATGTATGTGTATCTGAAGATGATAAATGAGGTTAACTGATCCATGGGACTTGATTTTTCATATATTATGCTGATAGGAAGCTAAATAATAGACTGTTGTGTGGAGAAGGGGTGGGATTAAATAAGTTCTACTTCCTCCCGCTCCTTTTCGAATGTGCAAATGAAGTCATACTTTGTTTTCATGTATATGTACAGGTTTTTGTTTCTTGCTTGTTTTGTTTTCTTATGATTTGTTTCATTTATAAGGACTAAGTAGGATTACTTTGTTTTGTTGCATATTCGAAATAAACTAAACCTCAGAAGTCCAAAATGACATACAAACTCAGTCTCTGCTTTTCCGTTGCACGCAGACTTTCAGGTAGATGAGACCCGACAGTAACTCCAACCTTCTAAAATCAGTGGAGACCATCCAACCCCCACACAAGTATGTGTTTTCACTGAAGCTGTGGATGTGAATGAAGGGGCTTTAAGAAGGTGCCAAGGAAACATAGCCTGTTTTGCAACCTAATCCCCCCCAGATATCGAATCTTTTCCTCTTAAACCAAAGCACTTGAGTGAAATCTTCAGGGTCTTCTCACCCTAGTTTTAAGATGCAAAGGGGATTTGAGTGGCAACTTCTGAGGTTTGAACTCCGATCACCTTGAAGGCTTTTTTTTTTTTTTTATCAGTCAAATCCACCTGACAGAACAAGAGGATTTTATAGTGGGTTGACATCAGAACTGAAGCGTGAACCGTTGAGTCAAAGGAGAGACAAGACTGTGTTAAATTATAAAATAAAAGCAACGGCAACAGTAATCACGCAATCGAACGAAAGAGACGTTTGGATAAGAAACAGCTACAGAAATTCTAAAAATCAACATAAAAATGGAATATCTTTGCATTTTATTTTTACTGTCACTAATATGTTATAACCATGAGTCAACAGTGTGGACTAATGTGCTGGAGGGGCCCATGGGAGGGTCTTTCTTCCTTTCTTTCTTTCTTTCTTTCTTTCTTTGCAGGACAGTCACGGGGGAGTGGACACATTTTCCCAAGAGGATCACGTCTCATTCCCCTAAAGTATGACAGTTTATGAGGGAGTGTGGACAGAACGGTGGGGAAAATGGAATTTCACATTGATAAGAAAGCTGTTAGACGTCTCAGATAATATGTGAAGAGTAAATTTGTGCGAGCAGAAAATACAACCTGTGCTTGAGGCAACGGTAACCGAATGACTTTTGGCAGAAAAAGGAGGAAAAAATGTGGAGCTGGAACCTTATCTACTATTTTGGAACTGAGGCAAAGCCAGCACGCATGTAAATAAATGAACATGTGCAATAGAAAAGATAAAAACACCTCCAAGAAGCGTACAAAAGAGGTAAAATGTCACTTTCTCCAAATGACTTCACTACAAAGTCATCAGATCGACTGTTCTTGACCTCTATGGGTCGGTCGATTGTGTTGCTTTCTCGTTGACCCCAAGCTGCCCCCGTTTGACCTGAATGAGTATCCAGGGAGTCACAAAAGCGACTGTGCGCGGGGAAACATTTTGGTTGCACGTGTTTGCGAACCAAATGGCAGCCTCAGCTCTGTTCCCTTAATGTGACAGAGTCATCTTGTTGCTAGGAAACACAAAGCTTTTTGACCTTTTGGCTTCATTGGGCCTGTTGCTGGGAGGTTTCAGCATTGATGACATCTACCACGGAAATCCACATCTGCTATTTTTTCACGTAAATCCAATCTTCCAACCTCAATTGGAATATTCTAAATTAAGTATAAGAGATAGATGAATGACCACAGTTTGAGTGAACCTCCAGTGCAACCATGATATCTCTATCCATCTCATGATTAATACATTGGCTGGAGGCAGAATCACAGCTTCAATCGTCCAGTCAGGGTCAGTGGCTTCTGTAGAAGACGCTTTGATTCCTAATATAGTCACGGAGAGGCTTCCTGACCCGGAGACACAGGGAAAAAGGGAGTGAAAAAAAAAACAAAAAACAAAACGGGGGATCAAATAGGATAGAGGTTTGTTTTGTTCGCTCCTCTGTAACTGGTGGGGGTTCCCGGCTGATGTCGACTACTGTTTAATCTCAGCTGGTTCACTGTCTGTGTTAGCGGTCCGGTCAGGAATAGAAGCACACCTTCCATAAATACATCAAAAACAGTCGGGATGTCACAGAATGACCTAATAAATACCGGAGATAAAAGAGAAAGAGATCGACAAGTGACTGATGGTACTGACAGATATGGAAAAAACGGGTATATGGATCTGATTTGTGTCTTATGGACTTCGAACCACATTCAGAACATCTGTTTTCTCGTTTAAAGATAGTCTTAGCATGATTCTAAAACAATATATGCTGATTAAATAATAGAAATGTGGCGCTCTCACTCTGAATAATTTGAGACATTGTTAAAATGGTAAAACTATGTGATGTCTTAACCTCTGGCACCAGTAAGTGGACTGAACTGAGGACTATGTGACTAATGGTGACTAGTTGGGCAACTCTTAGAACCAGGGACAAAGGGTTACCAGAGAACCTCATAGAAATACATCATAATAGTTGGGAAATGCTGTATTGACATTAGCAGTGGTCACAGAGTATAACTGGATTCACAGGTTTAGTTTTCAATAGAACGTTTTGATTACATAACCTGAAACTCACCAATAATAACATGAGTCACTTTATTTGAAAGAGTTGCTGCATGATGATAGTCTTTTCCCACCATTTTTTTTCTCTAAATATCTGCTTTTGGAAAATAAAATGTAGATTTTACAACATGTCACTGTGTCATATTAGATTGAGTTTGTGTGTTATAAATATAGCTTTACAAGTTTTAGAAAGTTTGGCTATTTTCTGTGTGAATCAGGCTAACCTTGTGCTAAAACAAAGTTAGCACAGTGACTCTAGATATAAAACTATGACAAATTAATTACTATCTGTCCAAGTGCATTTAAAGCTTTAAATAAACTATACAATAAACAAGTAAAACAACAATAATGATTAATAATGACAAATAATAATAATCAGTTTAATTCCAATTCAAACATTTTAGCAAAAGTAAAAATTAGCCGAGTGAGTTAGCTATTTTAGCAATGTAGCTAAAACCAACTGCTAAACCGTTGGTTCATAAACTGTAAAATACATTTGAAGTGAGAAAACTGCACTAAAACATAAATAAACAACAGGTTTAAAGAACCAGAAGAAATAGTACTCTGATGATGTCTAATACTACAATGTTGAAATGTAGATATTTGACCAAATGTAAAAATTAGCTACACAGGTTAGCGATTTTAACTATATAGCTAACCTAGAGCTATCTGGAAAATTGTCCTATTATTTTTTAAGCAAGAAAACTGTAAATGATACTACAATATAAACAAATAGGTTATAGAACCAGAATAAATAGCAGTAATGACAATGTCTCATAACTAGAATGTTATATTTAAACACTTTTAGGAGAAGTAAAACTAGAACCATCGTCTTAGCTATTTTAGCATCACGGGAAGAGCTAGAATAAACTGTCATGGTAATTTTAAGTGAATAAATGGCAGTAAAATGTAAACAAATGAGTTTGGAGCCAGAAAGATAGCAGTGATATGATAATATTTAATGAAAATATCTAAAAAATTTGACCCAAAGTAAAAAATGTATCAAGTAGATGACCTATTTTAGCAATATAGCTTGTACTAGCACTCGCTAAACAGTTTAGCACTAAACTATCGTGATAATTTGAGATAAGGAAAGGGCGTGAGAATATCTAGATTATGACAAATGCTTATAAAACTAGTACAAACAATACTAATGACATAGCGATGTGTAATTTTCTACATTCTATGAAGTCATTTAATGGTCCTAAAGTAAGTCTCAAGGGGTGATGTGTAATAATTGTGGTCCAGGCTACATCTGATAAATGATTAAGTTCTCCTTGTGTTTATGGTGATTAAAAATAACTCCATGAACTATGAATGGAATGTAGTTGGACCTGTCTGGAGGGCAATTCGTTCTCAGGCTGCCCATTCTCTGTATTTGGGTTTCTCACGTTTTTATATGCGCCGTTTACTTCCAAAAGGCTGATTCTCCAAATCTCCACAGAGGGAACTAATATTTGCACGGATGTCTAAGTAGAGTCACATCCTTTCTGCCGGTTACGCCGGTTCCCAGGATCAGTAAAGTTTTACAAGGGTTTTTACAGCCGTGTGGACGCACTCATTTATAAGTCCCGAAGAGGAATAAATATCCTGATCTGTGAAGAGGGTGTCTCCTTGTGCCATAATCTAATCAGGATAACATACAGGACTGAAGCTGAACACTATCAGCACATCACCAGTGCAGAAAATCTCAAATAGCACACAGCATTAGGATTGCGGTTAACCTTGACATTCATTAAGCATTTTTCCTAGACGAAACAAGATATTCATGCTATGGGACTGGCCTTATTAAGTTTTCCACAGCTTCATAAATCTCCCGACATGGAGCTCAGCATGTCTGGAAATGTAATAAGGCTGACACAGTGGATCTAATGTGCTACATCCATCACAAATATTACCAAGACTGCACGGCACAGAGTGGAGACCATCACAAACAATTCTTTATCAGGTTTTCTATAGGACTTGCACTGTCTAAAGCGTCGGTGTAGTCTATGTAAAGTAGATGGAAGAGAGACGAACCCTAATTAAACAAGGAGAGGAGTAACCGACCACTGTGTGTGTTTACTCAGTGCCCTCGTGGATGAGGGGTCTGCTATGTCTGGCTCTTTTGATCAACCCCGGCAAACCTACTCCGGCACCCGTATCCTGTATCCTCATTTACTCGCACGGTGACAGTTTCCCAGATACCAGACGGTATTGGTTTCCCTTCATCTTGTTTCCCTTCGGCTAATTTGTTAATGGATCCCCGCTGGAAGCTGCTGTCTCAAACTGTAAAGGAGCGTAATTATTTCTGCTCAAGTGAAGTAACTGAGGACTAACTAAAAGAATGAATAAATCATTGTTTTGCACCCTGCTCCCAAACTCAGAGGGCTGCAGCAGAGTCTCCCTTTGTTTACTTTCCACAAAGCCTGGGTGTCATTCACCCTACGAACAGGGTGACTGTAACTGCTGACAAAGACATCTGACAAACTTTGATGACTCCAATGTATACTGATACTGGCTTTCTCTCTTCGTCTCAAAGGGAACAATTGCATAATTGTAATAATATACATGGAATGAGGGACAAGTTTTAAGCTCGCAGCTACCGCAAAATTAGCTCCGGCCAGTTGTGCAGATGAGAAAGACAGCACTTGTCTTCGCCACAAAGACTCTGTCAACTGACTCCCTCTTTCATGTAGAAATGTACACTTAAAAGGCAAGACAAAGGCCCAAAAGGCAACTTCTGTTCATGCGTAGTCTACCATGTAACTCTCAGGAATGCAGATGAATTACATCATAAACTTGCAGAACCTGTTCTCTACTTATGCACATTTTTCAAGGTCAAAATCAAGCACTTTACAAGCACCTCTAAAGGTCAAATTTTTCCACCGCAGCACCTTATCACTGGGGTAAAATACATATCTACAGGAATACATATATGCATCTTTTTTTTTCACTTTTTATCACAATAATGTACATTGTATTATACTATAAACATCTAAAATTATGTTTCATGCCAGCAAAAAGTGTAGAAATTAAAGGATAGTACAAAGTTTTATCCAAAAAAAAAAAAAAAGAAAGCCACTTGGTGTTCTTCAGACACAAGATTACGATAAAAATGTACCTGGAGTCGACCTGAGAGCGCCTGCTAATTTTCTTTTTTGACATCAAATTTTACTTTTCAAAACATATCAGCTCTTATGTAAGTAGCTTTGGCTTGGCATCTAACCTGGCAGAGTTAATGTTAAAAGTAAATAAATAAATACAAGCACTTTCAAGCACTTCAACTAAAATTCAAGCACTTTTCAGACCTTGAAAAGACAACACTGAAATTCAAGCATTTTCAAGGATTTCAAGCACCCCTAAGAACCCTGTATATATCTAATCAGAATCTGTCAGTAATGTAGTTTTTATTTTTTTTTTTTTACCAGGATTTAACCAAAGACTTGTGTCTGAAATTGCTGTCCTCCTGTATAATCCTATGTATAATGAATACAAGTGTCCTGACAGCACAGGAACCAGGGTACAAGCAGGATCACAAACAAATATACATATAGGAAAATACACAATGATACATACATGGAGAGGGTGTGTTAAATTAACTGAGCCAAACATCTACAGCTAGATGTATCTGCCTCCACTGCATCTGAAATCCTTTTTTATGTGTTGACTCAGACCAGCTCCTTAAGTTTCAGCTCATTTTCCATCTGATTCCAAGCAGAAGGAGCAGCAAATTTAAAGATGTTTTATCCCAGTTCAGTTCTGGAATAAAAGAAATAAATCCTGATACTGAAAACTATAACTACCTCTGCCTTTTTTGACAGTTGTGATTGAAGATAGGATGCGTGTGGACCAAGCAGACCGTTAAGTCAACCGACTCTCTCTTTCATATAGAAATGTGCACATTAAGGCTGCAATGACAAGCTGACGATCATGCACTTTTGTTTAACCCATGAAGACCCAAAGATCCACCATCTACTGATCTAAACTGTTTAATACCTGTTGATCCACTAATTCTATCAATACATGTACATAATTGGTGTAAAATGCAGTTTGTCATCTTTTCATGGTCATCAGATATGATCCATTTGGACGTTCAGAGGCTCTGTAGTTACCGTGGAAACGCCGTCATCTTCTACAACATTGATTCACCAGTAAAACCCACGGAGTTGGATCAGTGACAGTGGATGGACACACTGGGTTTATGTTCAGTTAATCATAGATTTTACTGAAAAAGTTATTTTCTTCTGTTTTCTCTATTTTTGACATAATAACCCTCAATTTTACTCTGAGCTTTAATGAACGTCTACATGATTATCGTATTAAATGTAGGAAAATGCCAGATTTTCACTGAAAAAAAAAACAAACACAAAATACAGACTATAATATTACAATAAACGGTGATAAACCACTTCAGGACGGTTAAATATAGAGAAGAATTAATTTGGGCACTGCCACAAATGTCACACTGGGTTCTTATGGGTTGAAGGAAAAATGGTGTATTTTGTTGCTGATTTTAACTCGTGAGTATTTAGTTGTTTAACAATCTTTGTTAGACGCGGTAATTGTTATACACTTTTGTTTAAGGGGGGGGGTCATATTTGTTGAATATTGAATTGAATATTTCTTTATTCTTTATTTCTTTGCTACTTTATATTATTATTATTGTTGCTATTTTTGTCCCTTCAGCCACTTTAACAGACTTGTTTATATTGTTTATATTTTTATCTCTTTATTTTTCTATTGTATTGATGCATACTGTCTTGCACTGCTGTACACAACTGAATCTCTACAATTTCACAATTGAATATCTTATTTATTAAACATTGTCATGCATTCTAACTGTTGTATTCCAAATGTTCTTGTTAAAGGAAAGATGTGTTTTAATGCTGCAATAAATAAAAATAGGAGCTACAGTTTTTTCGGGGGTTGTTTGCAGTTCATAATCAAGTTGACAAGTTGTTACAGTAGTTGATGACTCAAAATAATCATTAGTTGCAGCCCTAGTACACTTATAAGGCGAGAGAAAGGCCCAAAAGGCAACTTCTGTTCATGCGTAGTCTACCATGTAACTCTGAGGAATTCTGACTCATTACAACATAAACTTGCAGAACCTGTTCTCTACGTCCAATTACTTCAAGGCGACCAGCTCCAGTCTCAACAGTATCCCTCCAGGGATCATCAGTCAGTCGTGACACGGTGACATTTGTTACAACATGAATTTTTTTGGGAGAATCTCAGTGAAGTTTTTGTTGTGTTTTAATTGAATTGCTGACACAACGGTCATGCTGACATTTCCTCCTCTTTGGTTTAGTGGCCTCAGTCTGGTTCAGCTTGACCGAGAGCTTAAGCTGGCTAAAGCCTCTGGGAGGTACAGATAAGGAAAGGCAGCATAAACCAAATAAAGCTGCTTTGCACTTTGAGTGAGACAAAGTTTGGAGCATGCTTAACGCGGCTGGATAAAGTGATTATATCTGTCTAGAACTAATGTAATTCCCAGAGTGTCATTTGTGTCCAATCATGTTACTTTGTGCATTTCTTTTGAGTAAACAAAAGCCCCACACAACCGGACAAACACCACAAAATTCTTCTGCTGTGATCACATCAGGTCTAGTTTGACATAATTTGACAAGCTGAGGAGAAACAACTCTAAACACAGTGAAATAATTAAGACCAATCTGAAATGGCAGCATTTACAGAGTCATGGACTAGGATCGTCTGAAGTGCTGTGCCCCATGGCCAGTCATTTCATTTGCAAACCAAAGAGGCCACGCTTCTCATCTTTCTTGTAATTGACTTTCCCTGTATACTCTGTCTGGAGCTTCAATTATCACATGAAAGATAAGAAGCCAGCGAGATGCATAAAAATTAAAATAACAACAGACTATTATGTACGGTTTTATATTTCACTTCCACTACTATTTTTTTGTTTTACCAATAAAGACCCAGTGTGACTTTTGAGGCAGTTCCCAAGTGAATTTCTCTTTCTATTTAACCTTTCTTAACTGATTTATCGCCATTTATTATGATATTATTCTCTGCATTTTGTATTTTTTCAGTGTAAATCATGTATTTTTCTATATTCATTTCACTGATCATGTAGATGTTCATTAAAGCTCAGAATAAAGTTGAGGGTTATTCTAACAGAAACACAGAAAACATGACTTTTTCAGCAAAATATATCCTTCACTGAACATAAACCCAGTGTGTCCATCCACTGTCATTGATCCAACTCTGTGGGTTTTACTGGTGAATCAATGTTGTAGAAGATGACGGTGTTTCCATGGTAACTAGGGAGCCAAATGGGTCAAATCTGATGACCATGAAAAGACGACAAACAGCATTTTACACCAATTATTTACATGAATTGATAGGATTAGTGGATCAGCAGGTATTAAACAGTTACATCAGTGGATGGTTTTGGTTGGCGGAGGTTGTTTGGGTCTTTATGGGTTAACTGGTGTTATTTACAATTGAAGTTAATGACAGATACTTGGTGCCATAAATCCTCATCAGTGTTAAAACTAAGATAAGCCAAATAAAACACCATATGGCCAGACGATGTGTTAATTTGCTAAATCTCCCTGCTTTTGTGTTTTCTCAAAGAAATGTGGCATGCAGAGAACGGAACAGCAACTGGCCATTCCACATTTAACTGGGAACCACAGTCCTACTTCATTACGAAGACATTATTCTTTACTTCAATTTGCCAGAAATGGAAATGACTATAATGGACGCTTTCCATCTCATTAAGATTCACTGAAGAGGTTGGCAACACTTTTTCCTTTTCCAAAAATGACGAAAAACTTGAGACTGCATAAAAGACACAATACGAACAACAAAAAGATCAACATATATTATTTCATTTCCACGACAAAATGATCAGCAATCAAACAGTTTTTGCTTTGTCTTTTTTTTTTTTTTTTTTACAAAAGCAGGCATTGAAAAATACAAATATCAAACAAACTGAATTAAGAATAAAGCTAAAACAACACATTTACACACATCAATGTATAGTGCTCATTAAAGCTTTGTGAAAACAGAATTAGCTTTTCAATGTGCCCACGCAGCAGACATATGTTTCACACATGCCCACCATCGACAAATCTCCCATCTGCTGTTAACGGGTTTTTGCCTCAGGCCAATATTATCTATTAGACAATCAAACTGCTTTTGTTTTAGTCAAGCATCTGTACTTTCAATGTGCAACTAATCTCTTGTTTGTAAGACTATGAAATTCTACCGTCCGTGAGTGGGGCCGAGCTCAGGAACGTCCATCAGTCAAAAATATCTAGATAAAAAATAATTATAAAAGGATAACATTTAGCAGTAGGTGGTGCTCAGAATTTGGCATGGAAGCAAATTGCACTTGTTATAACACTTACCCAAACTACTTTAAAACCTCTCCAATCGCTCAGCATGAAACGTCCAATTTTCCAAATGGCTGCTAAACCCTAATCTACTCTTTTACTTAGATCAGCTGATTGTGGTTGACCTGATACAAAGTCCAAGCTGAATTTTCCACAGATAAAGAAGGAAAAGCTGCTCTGCACCTCAGCAGGAGCTTTTCATTCACCCTTCCTTCAATAACTCAAGGCTGGGAAGAGCTATAACTGTGAAAAGAAAGAAGTTGCTGAGGTATTTAAGCGGCTAAAGACTTCATAATAAATACAAAACTTATGTATAACAAGCCTTTTACAGCTGAATTAACTTGCAGGACAAAAATTTAAGACATAGGATTATTAGTTTTCACTTTGGTTGAGTGGAACATTAAGTGGCGATGGTTCAGTGACACGTATTAAAGCCATAAAATCCACAACATTGCAGTTTCAAGGTAAAATGCAAACCCAAGCTGTTGCATGGGTCTCATCAGCCACTGGACTGTAACTGGAAAAAAAAAAAAAAAAAAAAGTGGAAAATGTAAAGCATGTGGTGAAAACGTGACATTTGAAATCTTTCTTCACTAATCTCAGTAGTCTCTGTAACCACTGTATTTTCTCACTGACATTATCCAAAGCAGTAGTACTCGTCTGATTCCACCCTGAGTTTCAGCGGTGATTTACTGAATCTGTCGCCGTCGATTACAGTTTTATCCACAAAACAGTCCAGGTCCGTGGGCGACGGGTCATCGGGGAGGTCCTCTGCTAGCGTGTCCAGGTAACTGCCGACAGACAGACCGTCCAGCCCGTCACTGTTACCGTCATTCAAGCTGTTGAAGCTGCCTCGCAGTGAGTTGCCGTCCTGGCTGTCTGACAGGCTGTACAGGCTGCCTGACAGGCTGCCCTCTTGGCTCGCAACGCCTCCTTTGTCCTCTATCATCCAGCGGATGGACTCAATGCCTTCATTGATTGACATGAGCTGCTGCATCAGCTTCACATCAATGGCTCGCAGATGTGCCTGGGAGTTAAAAAAAATAAAATAAAGCATACAGGTTAGATCATAGAACTCAAGCAGTGAATGCAGCTGCCAGTCATATGTAGAATGAAAGGAAGCAGAGAACAAAAGCAGAAGCATCGTCCGCGTCTGAATGGATGAGGAAAGAACAACTGATTGGAGAAAGCTAGCACTAGCATTCATAGCTGGCTTGACCTGAAAAGAATCTTTAAAGGAGTGATATTTTGCTTTTTTTTGTTATGCATTTTAAACATTTCCCTGTGGTCTACATAAACTGTAAATGCTCTGCTTGGGTCTGAATTCTTCATTAATTC
>JAPQRP010000012.1:15847448-15864895 GCA_037367295.1 Apogon hyalosoma | reverse complement strand
CATTTGACAGATAAACAGTACCGCAGTGCTTCAGTTTGAACATCTGACAGATAAACAGTACCGCAGTGCTTCAGTTTCAGCTTCACAGTTTGTCATGTCTTTATGTTTTGCGATTGTCTCTCTCAACTCACCATATATTTTTTATTAGTAAGTTTTTTTAAAGTTATTTTTTAGTAATTACTATAAATTTTCAGAACCCCAAGGTTGAAAACCACTGCTCTAAACTGTGAGAAAAGCTCTATTAGAATCAACAATCTTGGTGCTTTTACAAAGATACAATGCATCAGATACGAGTTTACTTTCCTCCCTGCATGAATATAAAACTCCAAATCCCAAAGCTACTGATCCTGCTGTTGTGTGCAGCCTTCCTGCAGTTGGAGAAACTCGGTCAACCTGACCATCTGTTCATGCATCCTAATACCTGCCCTGACCTCCTTGAACGGAAGGGGTTTGCTGTGATTCTGGGTCAAACATTGCCTCAGCTCCAACACGTGTAGAAAGTGTTTAAAGGTGTGTATTAGCAAATGGAGCCATGTGAGAGTCATTCCACAGACACCACTGGAGTTGTTTCAATGACAATAGTGAGGCAGACTCATTCCCTGGAGTGAAGAACGCCCGTGCGTAAAGGTATGCGCATTAGAGGGCAGGTGTGAACTGCTCTCACCTCCTGACACTGAGCAACACCAGACCTTATTTTGATGCATTTAACAACCACATGTTGATGCGTAGACCTGTTTTACATCAGGGAATAGGCATTTCCTGTGTATCCGGGACGGTTTGGCAGTGGATTAAAGAAGGACCGAGGACTTATTAAATAGAGGAGCTGCAGAGAAATAAAGCAATGAAGCAACGCCTAGTTATTACGCATACACACAATGACTAAGTGCTTAAAATAGGCGACAACAGACATGATTTAGCTCATAGTTGAAGATGCCATATGGTTTTATTTACGAGCCTTTCCCTAACATTTACAAAGATAATTAGAGCATACAAGAATAAGGGGATTACTCACCATTTCTTGTTTTAAAAATAGCATTTTGCTCTCCAGTCTTTTCAAGTCTGTGGAGTTGCCATAAAAGGAGCAGTTCACCAAATGTGGCGCCGCAGACTTCTCATGCTTGTCGTGATGTTTTCCTCCAACAAGTGAGCGAATGAGACTATCCGGAACTTTTCGACCCAACTTTGTTTCTAAATCCTTCAAATCGGGCAAGACGTTGTTGTCCTCGTCCATGGTTGTGTGATTTGGAACGGGCGCAAGAGTGAATTAGAAGGAAAACGTTCCCGGTCATGCGTCAGGGGAGATGCGTAAAAGGTTGTGCGCGCAAACGGATCGTCTCAGTCAGAGGAAATTCAGTTGCAAAAGTAGTAGAAAATCGGATCTGCTTGCAGTTTCATTCAGTTGGCACACAGGACAAAGTGTTCAACTACAACTACTTCACCGTGGATCCACTTTGTCGCGGTGCGCAGACCTCCCACTGGAGCCTCCGACCAGTAGTGACACAGTTATAACGCAACGTGCTCCCCGTGGACCCTCCCACCAGGGAGCGTCCTCTGAAACCAGACACCGGACAGGTGAGGACGCACTGTTGGCATAAGGATTTTTTGTTTTTCTTGCACACAAGCGTATACACTTTAAAGGGGATACACATTTGGAGAACTGAGCATATTCCAAATGGATAATTATTCACAATATATCAAGAACACTGGCCTGGAATTAGTAAACAAATACAAAGTAGTGTAATTTTGTGTGAAATATACATAGGGTACAGATTGTATGTTTTCCTTTATTAAAATGTGTATTTAAGCGCGTTTATTCTGTGCATAAAGATCAACAAAAACCTCTGTATATAGGCATAACATTTAATCAAACGAAATATTTGGCGTGCACCCAGATCAAAAATATTACTGCAAATGTATAAATGTAAAAACAGAGGAGTGAGATTGGAGAGAAGTAGCAGAAGGATGGAAAAAAAAAACAAAACAAAAACAGAGACATGTAAAAAAGCTGCAACATGAGAATATACAGTTCACTTAGGTGTCTTAATTTATCTACTATACATTTCATTCACCTAAATACATTATTATGACAGTGGAAAAACAGGCCAAACAAAACACTCAGGAGGATATAGGTCTGTCCTAAATGAGCTCCAGAGCTTCAGATTGAAATAATAGCACCCCCATGTGGACATTATGGCTCCCAGACACAGACAGTGCATTTTATAGTCATTGCTGTGCATCTCTACACTTTTGTGCAGTTATTGAGCAGACAGATACTGGTTATCCTCAAATTAGACTGTGTTCATGTGTGTGAGTGAAGTGAAACCCTACATACTTTGCTGCAGAAGGCCTTCCCCAGACATTACTCTGTTCAAGGCCTGATCAGGATCTGATTATGGCACCATCTGGTGGCCAAACCCTCACACTTTTCCTCATAATTTGGAAATTGCAAAGATGAGTGGTTTGTGATACACAGGAGAAAATGTCAAGTAAATTGGTCTGTTTGATAAAGGCTCTGATAGTGGGACATGGATGCAGCAATAACTTCACCGATCATCTCGCAGCTTTCAGAAACATGGGACAAACGTGAACAAACTGCACAGATGACGTTAGAAGAGGCTCTGCTCTTAAACTACAGATTGGCTTTTGCCGTCGTCGTATCTCTGGTACTGATCGCTGAGCAGTGGCTGAAGACCCTCCATCTTGTAAGACCTGGCTCGCACGGCGCACGTCGTGGCTGCAAAAATGACTGCGACGACCACAAGGGCGGCCACTATCGCCATGGTGATGATTTCAGTCAGAGTGAAGGCCTGACCTAGAAAGGCACAAGTGTATGATTTATTAGCCCTGTCAGAGTAAAACTTAGGAAAAATATCCAGCAGCACTAGAGGTAATCCAGAGTGACTACCTGGCCATTCAGCTTCATAAGTGTAACCGAGATTGTCGGGGGCGGTCACAAACATCTCTGCGTTGGTCACCGGGGGCCAGAAAGGCACCATGTTGTAGCCTCGGTTGTGACCGATGGGGGCGTTCTCTTCAGGATACACCGCAGAATCTGCACACATATTCATGTATGAACAAAAAACTTACAAGACTTAGAAATCTAAAAGTTTTTCATTAAAGATCTCAGCTTCTCACAGGACTTCAATTACCTTCCTGTTTGGTTTTTGTTCTTTTTTTGTTACCCCGCCCTTCCGAAGGGGAGGCGAGGGTATTGTTTTTGGTTTGTTTTTTTTGTCTGTTTGTGTGTTTGTCAGCAACTTTACGCAAAAACAACTCGACCAATTTCTATGAAATTTTCAGGAAAGGTGCGAGGTGGTCCAGAATAGGTCCCATTAAATTTTGGTGAATGCAGGTCAAAGGTCAAGTTCACCCAAAAATGTATTTTTGCAATGATAAGAGATAGGGCAAATCAGGTAAAACATTTGCGAGGGGCGGGGTTTGTTGTGCCTGGCACCACTTGTTTTTGGTTTGGTTTGTTTGTTTGTTAACACTCTAACAGCAAAACTATTGGTTGAATTCATACTAAATTGGGTTTACAGATTACCAGTGACCCAGAATAGACTTGACTACATTTTGGGAAAAGTAGGTCAAAGTTCAAAATTTTGAAGAGTTTTTAAACATTTTTTTCCCCCATTTACTTATAATAGGTGAAATTTCAAATGTCTCGAGCAGCAAAATTATTGGTTAAATTCATAACAAATTGGGTTTATAAATTACCAGTGACCCAGAACAGATCTCATTACATTTTGGGAAAAGTAGGTCAAAGTTCAAATTTTTCATGAATTTTTAAAACTTTTTTCTTCTCCCTTTTACTTATAATGGGTGAAATTTCACAAAATAAAAGCAGCTATTTTGTTTCAGTTTACTTCAGAGTTGGCACAAATATAAAGGCAGTTGTTATGCTGACATCAGCACACGCATAGACATGATGACATCAGCTGGATCGATGCCAAAATAAGCTACAATACGTGCGAGGGGCGGGGTTTGTTGTGCCTGGAACCACTTGTTATAACCTGTTGAAGATGTGAAACACCTCAAAAAAATCATATTCTATATCAGGCAAATCCATAAAAATCCGCTTTGGCAGATTTAGTGGGATTTAACATTTGTTAGCTAACACGCCAATGTTTTCTCCTTTGATTAAGACATTTCACTTTATTAACTTTATCACATCTCACGTTGTGGAATGACAGATGAATGAGTTTTATGAGCTCAGGGACACAGTACTGCAGCAGACTGAACACAGAGGAATGGACCTTAATTATGACTAATATACTACATTTGTGATAAATTACACACCCTTAAGTTGGACAAACTGAACCTTTAAGCTCAGTTTCATAAGAGTAGGAAGGAAGCAAGGGGATTTTAATAAAGAAATTGTAAAGTTTGTTATTCATAGATCTGAAGTCCATAGAATAAGGTAAAATACTACTGGGCTCTTGAAATCCATTCATACTAAATCAATGGGAAAAGGATAAATCACGATGTAGTTTTTAGAATTGATTGAATCAGGTTCTGCTTTGAGATGCTCTTAAGGAACATTGCTGTTATACTTTTAGAACCTTTTAAGTTACTGATGGTGTTTTTTATGTATGTTCTTAGTTAAGTGTTTTATGTATGGTTTTAGAACGGACTTTTATTGTGTTTTATGTATATTTTTAGTGTGGATGTATGGCTGTGAGTTCTATTTGGTGTAACTTCCACTGCTGTTTTGGCCAGGACACTCTTGAAGATGGGATTTTTAATCTCAATGAGGTTTTTCATTGGTTAAATAAAGGTTGAGAGAGCTAACATGTCACTTAAATGACCAAACAGCCTTCGTACCTATAGGGGGTGCTACAACTCTACTCCACTGCAGAGAAGATAACATAACCTCACATCTGGTTTTATATTTAAGATAGTTTCAGATTTCTTCGTATAATTGAACTTCACAAACCTAGAGACTAAAAAATGTGCTTATGCTGATCTTAAAGATGCTTGTTTAACTTATCACAGTGTCAAGATCAGAAAAAGACTGAATTAAAATGAAGTCGTATTGGATTTTACAACCACTTTACAGAACGCGTTAACTCAATATGGCTGCATGATTTGATTCCAGCGTTGGGAATTTGGTGGAAGGATTCACTTATCTTTCCACACCAGATTATTATGCAAACTATAAATAAATCGCACGTCTTGAAATAATGCATAAAATGAATAAGAACAACGTGGATGTTCAAAGACCTGGACTGTGTCTCCTCAACCATTCGTCAAAGATGGCGTCTGTGAAGGTGTGTAAGAGGACAAAGATGGGGTCGTTGGGTGAGAGGTGGGTCTGCCCTCCTGTCCCGTTCAGGAACAGATGGGCCAGGTTATGGAGGCTCCTCACCACAGGGTCATAGTTGCCCTGGGGGGCGCTGTAACCTGCCAAAAAAAAAAAAAAAAACATGAAAAGGTGTAAGAAAAACGTGTTTGTGTGCAGCGGAGAGCTACATCTTCAGCCCACATTTGACCCCAAACACACACTCACCTTCAATCGTGTTTCTGAAGCTTTCGGAGGAGGTGGAATAATAAGGGGGGGTGTCGAAAGTGTTGACCTGCAGACAGTCTGCCACGTCCTGGGGCTCTGGGAGACGCTGGACCATCGGTCTGTTCACGTTTCCTGCTGGGTTCCTTCTGATGGGAGAGGTCTCAGTGTCTAAAAAAAAAAGCAACCGGCGAAAAATAGCATTCATTAAACCGACAGAGCTACTTTTGTGGCAGTTCCCAAATCAGTTTTTCTCTCTATTTAACCTTTTTTCAGTGATTTATCACAATTTATTAAACTATTATCCTCTCCATTTTGGATTTTTTCAGTGAAAATCAGGTATTTTGTTATGTTTATTTTACTGATCATGTACTTTATTCATTATGCTGAGATTACTTTTGAGGGTTATTATCACAAAAACACAGAAAACTTGAGAAAAAGTGACTTTTTCAGTTAAATCTATCAATAACTGTACATAAACCAAGTGTCTCCATCCACTGTCATTGATCAGCTTCATGGGTTTTACTGGTGAATCAATGTTGTAGAAGTTGATGGTGTTTCCATGGTAACTACAGAGCCTCTGAACATCCAAATGGGTCATATCTGATGACCATGAATAGATGATAAACTGCATTTTACACCAACTATTTACATGTATTGATAGGATTAGTGGCTCTAAGGTTATTAAACATTTTAGATCAGTAGATGCTTTTGGTCACTGGTGTATATTTGGGTCTTAATGGGTTAACAACCACCAGATAAGACACGCCAACGATCCCTCTGCAGTGACTAAACACAGAACAAACGGTCGTCGTACTGTTGCAGATGGTTCCCAGGGTGTCATAGTCTTCTACGCTCTCGCAGATGACTCTCCACTGGGAAAAGATGGAGTTGGTACTCAGGGCGCTGGCGTCGAAGGTACTCCTGGCCCCCATCAGGTCGTCGGTACAAATGTCACATGTGTTGCCACCGATGGCGAAGTTCCAGTAGGGGAGGGCGAAAGTAGGGTCCTGCAGCATGTCCTGGGTGGGCAAAAAAAATGGGACGTGGTAAACCATAACTGAGTGACTGAGCACCTATAGAAGATGGCTACGTTCAGACAGCAGGTCTTCATGCACAATTCGGATTTTTTGGTGAAATCCGATTTTTTTTTTTGTGCTTGTTCATATTACACGTTAAATGCGACCTCTGTCAGTTTTAAGTATGAACTGAATGCGACCCTTAAGTAACCCGCATGCACAAAAGAGGTCCTGACGTAGTACGTGATCACGCAGGTACGCACTGTGTTTACGGAAGTAAGTATGTTTTCCCAGTAAAGTTCGGATAAATGCGACCTGGCCATTCAAACTGAAGTCGCACTGCAAAATATCGGATATGTATCGGATTTAGGACCACATATGAAAGTGGCCTGGGTCGGATTTTAAAAAATCGTACTGGTGTTGTTCAAACTGTCTTTAACAGATGGGATACAGGTCACATATGGGCAAAAAAAATCGGATTTGGGCCACATTTGCCTGCAGTCTGAACGTAGCCTATGTCACTGCATTAAAAAACTGTTACATGTGTGTTTTGTTTACATTGTTTACACTACATTAGCACATTTTTACACTACTTTTGATATCTCTAAAATGTTACCCTTTCATACAGTATATCTCTAATTTCCACATATTTTTTGATTGCACACTATTTTATATTTTATACTTTTTTAATATATGTCTGAATCTTATTGTGTCGATGGCAAAGTCCACCTGTAATTTTGTTGCTTAACTGGTGTATTGGCAATAAACCCTATTCAATTCTATTACATTACTACAATTTCCCAGTTTGGGTTCAATAAAGCCTGTCTGTCTGTCTATTAGCTCATCTAAATCAGCTTTCAGTGATAAATTTAACCCCTTAACCCCTTGTAAATGTGAATTCCCCTCAATATTCCGCTGTTTTTCTAATGAGGTGCTGCTCATTATACTCTATGAATGTACATATATTACCTGGTTATGATCCCTGATGTTCAACGCCCTGATTCTGTAACAGTTTTATTAACTTTGTGACATTCGACTGATTTTTGGTTCATATTTGTTTTTTTTTTGTATATTTGACTGGAAGAACTGATCAATAGCAGTGTTAGTAAAATAATCTACATACCTGAGACTGGAAAATTAGTTTAATTACTATCATGATGATTATGTCTGATGTCACTAACTGCATCACAGTTCTCGTAGTACATTGTATTGTATTGTGTTCATTTATAAGATGTGTGCGTCTTTGAGAATTAGGACTTCAGCTCCGAAACAGAATGGTGTAAACAAACAGTCCTTTCTGGAGTGTAGTGGAAGCAATTTGTCTTTATTTTACTGTTTTTCCAGCAGCCACAAGCCAAGAATGTTTTACCCCCTGAGGCAATGTGAGAAAAATCCTCAACTTTATTCAGTGACAGTTTAATAAATCTGTAAACTGACTCACATTTTAACACAATCTGATTCGCTTTAAAACAAATATCTCTGCATAAATACATTTGCAACACATGAAAATGGGTTCTTTAATAGCTACTGAATACATATACAACCAGGGGCAGAACACATGCCCCTGATATAAAGTCTGCATTAAAACCTGTCAAAATATGACTTATTTGCATTATTCATTGTAATTTGTAAACGGCCTACTAGGATTGTTCATGAAAACCATCCAGCTTTTATATGTGTTGGTGAATTCACATGAACGGCCCAGCCTCATTCAGATTGTTTAACTACTTTTCATGCTTTAATTAAACATAATGTGCACAATGGTGTTGTCTGTTCACATATCCCCCAGAACGGATCCATTTGGTCCGTAAAAAACCCTCCAGATCAACTTCTGCTCGCTCATTAAGGCATGAAACAGTTTGACAGCTGTTTTTTTTTTCCCTTCTCCATAACACAAGCAAGTGATCTATGAAGGTTCAAGGAGCTCATCTCACCTGCATGTCCCTCTCCAGCTGCAACAAATGGTACCGGTGCCAGGTCAGGAACCCAGGCCCCTCATGCGAGAAGTCCACCCCTCCGAAACTGGCCTGACCCGGGCCCAGAAACGTCTTGCTGACTGAGTAATAATGCGTCCAGACGAAGTAGTTGTAGATGGTGATGTTCTCAAACTGCACCGTGTTCCCGTCGGGCCCCAGGATCTCCTGGTAGCGCCGTGTGGCGATCACCAGGTCAGGGTGCACTGTGCGTTTGGCCTGGTCCAATGCGTTGACGAACGCACGCTTTTCGTCGGCGCTGAGCTGCATCACATTTCTTCTCACTGAGGGATTAGAAGGGGAAAGTGGATTAAAGCGTCATTTAGGGTTAATTGGGGATAAAGTTTTAATGACTGCCTTAGAAAGAGATTTGACACTTTTTAATGGTAAAATGTAATAGGTAAGTGATATTAACCATTACTATACTACTACTATTATTACCCTGCCCCCCCCCCAAGGGGAGGCAAGGGGTATTGTTTTTTTTATGGTTCGGTTTGTTTGTTTGTTCAACACTCTAGCAGCAAAACTACTGGTTGAATTCATACAAAATTTGGTTTATAGATTACCAGTGACCCTGAATAGATCTGATTACATTTTAGGAAAAGTAGGTCAAAGTTCAAAATTTTAATGAATTTTTTAAATCTTTTTTCCCCATTGACTTATAATGGGCAAAATTTCAAATGTCTGTAGCAGCAAAACCATTGGTTGAATTCATGCCAAATTTGGTTTATACATTGCCAGTGACCAAGAATAGACGTGGTTACATTTTGGGAAAAATAGGTCAAAGTTCAAGATTTTTAATGAATTTTTAAAATCTTCCCATTTACTTATAATGGGCAAAATACGTGCGAGGGGCGGGGTTTATTGTTCATGGCACCACTTGTTATATATGTAGCATATAGATATCATCTGGAAATACGATGATACAAGTCTGTGGCATAAGTGAACTAACTAGTATACCCTATCACATACATAGATATGAAAATATACTTAATACAACAACATAACTGTTCTAAGAGGTTAAATGTGTCATTTTTACATAGATGGACACACAAACATTCAATATATGTCAAAACTAATAATGAGTATTTGGTAATCAAGTAGCTTTTTTGTACATCAACTAGCAGTAAATCCAAGTAAAATGCATTTCTCTTGAATTTGCTGGAATCATCTCTCATCACATGATAAATGAACATTAACACTAAAGAACAATGGAATCTATGAAAGAACTATGTTTGTGGCATTTATCACATCCTCTGAATTTAGCATTTTTCAGTGAAAATCAAATTTTTTTTCAGTATTTAATTTACTGATTATGTAGAAGGTCAGAACAATTCAGAGTAAATTAAAGGGTAATTATATCAAAATGTGTGTGTGTGTGTGTGTGTGTGTGTGTGTGGTGGTGGTGGTGGGGACCTGAAAAAGTGACTTTTTTGATAGTTTTACTGGGGAGTCAATGCTGCAGAAGACGATGGTGCGTTCACGTCCACTACGGAGCCTCTGAATGTCCCAATCAGACGCATTAAATTCCAGCGAAAAGCTGGGAAACTGCATTTTTCTTGAACCTTTTAACTATATTTGACTGTATTCTGTATCAGTGGAGGCTTTCAGGGTTACTTTGGTTTTACTCAGCTCTAGGAGTGAATCCGGACCTTCTATAATCATATTTCTAATGCGCAAAAACACACTAATTCAGACGCTTACCCACAGAAACCCGCTGGTCACAGTTGGCTCCAGTCCACCCGTGTCTGCAGCGTCCACAGTTGTACCCACTGAAGTTCCCGTTACACTGACAGGTTCGATTGAAGTACCGGATGGGCCACCTCTCCCGGTCATCCCGTCCGTCGTGCGGGTACTGGGGTCCGTGCGGGCGCGCGTCCACGGACAGAGAAACGCACTGTCCGCGGCCTGAGCTGGAGCCGCACGCGTCATTGTCGAGGCCGGAGGGTGAGGGACAGCACTGTCCACTCCTGAGCCCCTCTGGAGTCACGCACTCTCGGGGGAACTGCGCGCTCACCATCACGGCACCAAAGAGAACCAAGACGCACCGCCACATTGTTGTCCAGCCGGTTGGCAACTTTTACGCACGGACGGGTTTCAATTTACTACTGTGTCTTTGGAAATAAACACCTCAGCTTCCCCTTTCCACTCAAACACCCACGCAGCACACATACATACTAGTAATTACTTTCTCTGCAAACTGAGTGTGTACAAAACTCCCCCTGCCATGCGCCCCTCTGTCTTTTTCCCCCCAAACCAGTGAACCATCGGCCTTAAATACCGGATTAGCGCATGACTACCCGGATTTTCTGACTCCCGCGTGATCCCATCACATAACATCATATTTCCTACTGGGGGTGGAGGCAAAGGAGCCAGTGTGATCGGGTCATGCACTGTTTTATTCTCCCAGGAACTCACTCACTGGACTCCACATTATAAGTAGAAAAGTCTAATTAAATGCGTAACTGTTTGGGATGAATGAGCAGATCTGGGTTCATGGTCTGTGGAAATCAGTTCATTTTCAACAAAAAAAACCTCAAAAGCTGGATGTTTTCTTAGTGTGAACTTAACCCTTTAAACCTTAAGCCTAAAATGTTTTGTCTGGACTTTTTAAATTCTTGCTGTGACTATAAAAAGGTTGGAAAATATGTTGTGAGTGAGTCCTTCTGCCAGTTTTTCCAGAGCACTCAGAACTTTCAAATTCTACACTGCAAAGAAGGGGTGTCGAAAACCAAGACAAAAACACTAAATCTGAGGAAAAAGGTACTCAAACAAGTGAAATTATCTGTCCATGCAGCCAGATAATTTCACCTGACAAGATTTCTTAAATTAAGACGGTTAAATCTAGAAATAAGATTACAGTGTGAAGCTGAACTCTTAAAATAAGAATTTAACTCTTAAAACAAGATAAAGGACATGTTCTGATTTCTGTTGCAATCTGCCCACTTTTGATAGGTTCCAGTAACTTCACAAAAACACTTCAAGTTGGTATTTTACTTCTTCTGTGGACATATGATAAGTTCAGTAGTGTATTATAAAAGTATTGTGTTCACCTTAAATGGGCTACATACCACGGTGGCTGTCCTATACACAGAAGAACTCACAACAAACATGTCTCAAATGGCCAAAACACTATTTTCTACCAGTGTACCAGGGAGCCTGTCACAGATTTTTTGATATAAAAAAGCTAACATCTATCCAAAATCCCTTACAAAATCTTGAGATCCGGCCTAATGGTACACTGGTAGAAAATAGAAAGTGTTTGGGCCATTTGAGACATGTTTGTTGTGAGTTCTTCCTCCTTGTATAGGACAGCCACCGTGGTATGTAGCCCATTTAAGGTGAACACAATACTTTATAATACACTACTGAACTTGTCATATGTCCATAGAAGAAGTAAAATGAAAACTTGAAGTGTTTTGGTGGAACCTATCAAAAGTGGGCAGATTGCAATAGAAGTCAGAACATGTCCTTTATCTAACACTTCAAAATCTACTTTTTTTAAAAGAAATCTTGGTAAGAACCAAATCATTTACTGTGTAGAAGTCATTTACAATTTACTGCACGTTAGAATCCTGCTAAAACAGCTTCTTCTCCAGCTTCTAGTACAGGCGTGAGTGAAATTACCGCAATGACCCAATAAAGTCTATAAAGCACAATGTCTCACACTGTAAAAAAAATCAGTTGTTTGTACGGAAAAAAACTGGCAGCTGTGGTTACCAGAGAAATACTGTAAGAAACAACAAACCGTAACCATATCTACGGCGTAACATGTGGATTTAACATTTTAAACATGTATATTTAACACTGGATTTAAATGGTAAATGGACTGCACTTATATATTGTAGTTTATAAACCTTCATGGTGCCCAAAGTGCGTTCCAAAGCCTCCAGGTCCTACTGGGAGCAATTTAGGGTTCAGTGTCTAACAAGGACACTTCAACA
This sequence comes from Apogon hyalosoma, assembly GCA_037367295.1. Lineage (NCBI taxonomy): Eukaryota > Metazoa > Chordata > Actinopteri > Kurtiformes > Apogonidae > Apogon > Apogon hyalosoma. The sequence goes on along the minus strand of JAPQRP010000012.1, from coordinate 15,852,453 downwards.
TGTGTGACACGTCAGAGCCCAGAATTGAACCACCAACCCTTCAGTCATTGGACGACCTGCTCTACCAACTGAGCAACAGTCACCCATCACACACAATCGAAATGTTAAATGTTTACTTTTTTTATTACTTTTTTTTTTTTTTTTTAAGTGAATAAGCTGTTATTTTAACATTGTGGTCTTGCAATTTAAACAGCACCAAATTGTTTTTCAATTTATAGTTTTATTTTGTCAAACAATAAAAATACATAATTTCTACATAAAATCTGCTTTTGTTAACATGCTCTTCCTGTAAAAACTACAGCTATATTTGATTTAATCATTAACACAAAAATCTTTTCAAATAAACAACTTTGTATTGTATTTTCACTAAGTTTTTTTTATGTTGCAATTTTACAACTTTTTAGTGTTAATTCTACGGTCATTTTTTACAGTGCGGGTTTCAGAAACTGTTAGAAGTTTTCCAATTGCACGAACAGTGAAAGGGTTTTACCCATCCAAACGGCATATGCACAGGGCGTGTCGGCGATGACGCATCAGGTTTTAAAGAGTTAAAATAATCAAATCGATGCTTTCAGTGAGATTTGAGATACTGTTATCGTTGTATAACTGTAAACTGACGAATAACACTTGTAAATGATCGATGTGAAAGTAAAATACAGCCATGATTATTCATACTGTGAGTTCTGGCTCGCTAAAGAAATGCCTCCTCCCAGAATAGATGGCTTTGATTTCTTAGAAAAAGCCCCCCCCCTTCCACCACCACCACCACCTCCATCTCCTGTTTTCTCCAACCTCAAGGCTGCTTTGTTGCCATGAGCATGTGAGACACAGAAGTATGGAGGGAGTTTTTCTACAAATAGAGCTCTACTGGGAATACAGAATTCATACATATGGCTAAAATATTCTTTTAATTAAAGCAAATCCCACACGCTTCGATTCAAGTGCCTTTAAGCCTTATGGTTCTGAAAAAAAGTCTAACGTCTTCTCATCTTTCCAGTTTTTTAATCATCATTTATCAGCCGGGCTCATTCACTCCCAGTGTCAGAAATGACTTGTGATTTCAATGACTTGAGAAAAACAGTGGATTTAAGATTATTTTCAGTTATCACATAATTATAAGGCTTGTTACTCTGAAATATCTGTCAAAGCAGACAAAGAAAAAAAGGCACATCAGGGATTTTAGTAGCAGCTGAATAAAATACACTCAAATTCAAGTTTTCACAATTCTGAACATTTAATTTCAGTGTTTATTTCCCCTCTATTATTCCATTTTGAGGATGTAAATAATTGAAATGATTGTAGTGTTTGAGATTTAGGCAATATCAACCCATAAAGACCCAGTGCTACTTTTGCGGCAGTTCCCTATTTAGGTCTTTCTTAAGTGATTTATCACCATCTATTCTAATGTGTTTTCCATTTTTTTGGTCAAAGTTGTGCTTTTTTTCCCCATATTTCATGCACTGATCGTGCAGATGTTCGTAAAAAGCTCAGATTAAAGTTGATTGTTATTATATCGGAAACAGAGAAAACTGAAGAAAAAGTGACTTTTTCGGTAAAATCTATCAATAACTGGACATAAAACAAGCGTGTCCATCCATTGTCACTGATCCAACTCCATGGGTTTTGGGGGTGAAGCAATGTTGTAGAAGATAACAGTGTTTCCACGGTAACTACGGAGCCTGAACGTCCAAATGGGTCATATCTGATGACCACGAAACGATGACAAACTGCTGACCTCACAGATCCTTTGTCCACTTGGTATATACAGTCTATGGGTTTATCTAAGTGTTTTCTTCTTAAAGCCCCGCCCATAACCCTAACCAAGTTGTTTTTATGCTTAAAAATAAAAAGGCCAGAATGGGATATCCAATGTGTCAAAATGTGACGGTTTGTGACAAGGTCCAAGTGAGAATGTGCAGGTGGTTCACATGCAAACATAAAACTGTAACGCTGGATGAGATGGGCAAAAAACAAACTCTTGATTATTTTCATTGTAATGGATGATTTACGATTTTAATCATAATTGTCTGGAAAACAGACACGACATAATTCAAAGGTACTCTTTTTTTTTTTTTTTTTTTTTTTTTAGAAAAACTATGTGTAATATACAAAAGGAGACACACAATCATGATTGATATATTCCAGGAAGCGAAGAGGTTGTGTATGGGTTTTTGTGGAGCAAAAAAAGGTCTAAAAATCCAATAATCTCCATTGAGAAATGCAAGTGTTTTTCAGGATTTCCAGAAAGCAAAACCTCAATTCACTGAATAAATTTGATATATTTCCCTTCATGACAGAAATACATCTTAACACTGGAAGACGAAGTCACATGGAAGTGCTCCATCTATACATAAATGTCTCATACAAAGTAAAGAAAGCAGTGATTGTTATTTTTATACCCTAATGAAAACATAACTGTGAATATTATATATACATTTCTGCGATTATTACCTCCGGCATGCTTTAAAACAAACAAACTACTTTGTAAAAGAGGCGGTGGAGGACTTTCAATGCATCAGTATTAAGAGAAAATATGAGGTGAAAATGCAGACGGCACGTATAAAAGTCTATTAAATTATTAACTTATAAAAAAGCTTCACCTTTGTTTAATGAACTGTTTGTGTTCCATTTATTTCCACCCCCCTCTTATCGTCCCTCCGGTGTCTGTGCTGTTTGTTTATTTGCTTCACTGTTCTGCAGGTGAAGCCTTTGAGCCCAAAACAAAAAGCTCTAATTAGTTTCAAAAGAGCCAATGATACCTTGATTACTTTGGCATGCTGCTAAAATAACCTGGAGACTGGGAAAGTAATTGGTATTGTGGACAAAACCTACAGTTTACAGCCGTAAGGAGTCAGAGTACAGGGCAGGATCATAAAATGTTACACTGTCATGATGCATTACACTGTTTTTACAGGGTTGGACCTGGCCAAGTGAAAGTCAACATCAGGGTCAATGTCTTTTATCTCTAAAATAATATTTTTGATTACTCAGCATGAAAGACATGATCTCTAGTTTCTAAAACTGTGTTTACTTCATCTGTGCCTGAATTACAACTGGATATATAAGAAAATATATGAGAATACAGTGTAAATTAAAAACAGTATGGGTTGTAAATGAACGTATTCAGCATAAATTCAGAATGTAAATAGCAATGTGTGAGTAAATATGTTGAAAATATATTATCCCATGGAGACCTGGAGCTAGTTTTGTGGCACCTCCTGAATTAACTTTTCTCTCTATTCAACCTTTCATTCGTCATTTGTTGCCATTTGTTATAATACTATCCTCTATATTATGCATTTTTCTGTGAAAATAATAAAAAAAACAATAGAAAAACATATATACTGTATATATGCTTGTATCTAATCTTATATTTCATAATAATAAAATACTATGATGATTTTGAATGTTATTTATTAATTTTTATTTATTAATCTATTAAAAAACAGCAGAAAGATGTGTATTAAATATAGTAATGAAACATGTGGCCAAAGACGGCTAATTTGATCAGTATCTTTATAAAATCTTTAATTATTATTCTGGTTCATCACACTCAACAAACACCTCACTCTGTTACTTTTTTGGATTCTCACTCTGTTACCATGAATACATGTTTTTAAAACTAAAATTAAAATGACATCAGTTTCATTTCTGGATATAATGTACTCTCATATATTAAGAAAAGCATGGTATGCTAAATATTTTCATTTTTTGTTATTCGCTTGGCCAGGCCCGGTTATAGAGAGGACACACTGCACGTAAAACAGTTTATGTTGAGCTGCATTTATTGATAGTTAATATTTCATGAGTAGGATATGCATATTAACTATCGTCAAGGGGATCAACACCCACTCATGACGCTTAAACAAAGCTGAAGTTGTTTTTAAGCGGAAAAATCTGCCCTCAACGCCAGGTTTTATCTTTAAATAACAATGTCAGTTTCACTTCTGCCACCACAGTCTTCTTCAAAGACTGAAATGGCAGTAAACCGATGTTCTTTCAAAACAGAAAAAACAGAAACAAGAGACAGAACATCAACACGTGGAAAAAAAGATCGACCGACCGCCGCTGAATCAAAGGGATTTATCTTTCCACAATTAAAAAAATAATCGCAGTAGTTTGAAGCATTTTGCTCGACTAGTAAGATATTTAGCAGTAAAGGAAACGGTCTCGATGTAATTAAACACACTGTTGGTATTAATATTAAATAGAAAATCCCAATGCATCATTTATAAGCAACAGCAACAGAATGGAAAAAGCAGACTAAAGAATAATGCAGTCAAATTAAAATGTATTTACAGTATGAATAAAGCAGATTATGCGTCCCGTCTGGTCGGCTTCCTTTCAGTTGTAAATACATAAACATTCCTCACATTTCGGCTGCAGCACATTCAAGAAAAACTTGCATCAGGTGTCATTTAGAGCTGATAACGAGGTGACGTGGACGTATGACTGTAACCACGATTTGGTCTAGAAGCAGCATCTAGGAAAGGTCGAATTAGTCCAAAAACGTGATAAATTACTCAAATGTCCTTGGATAATCTACATATGATGGTACAAACAAATAACTGAAAGATGTAAAGAATCTGGATGGATGTAAAAGGATGTAAAGGCTGATGGAACCACATGGCCTCATGAGGACTGAGGCCTTTGTCAAACACTATAATATGTCATATGTTAAAAGGCATTTTCTTCTTTAGTTTGGAGTATGTGGCATACATTTGTTCCAAAAAAGACCTGGACCACTTTTTTATCTGACCAGAATCCACATGAATCCACTGAATTAAAGTCCATCTCAGACATTCTTGAACTGAATTTAACCCTTAACCCATAAAAACCCAGTGCTTCATTTCTGGCAGTTCGGAAATGATTTTTTCTCTCCATTTAATCTTCCTTAAAGGAGTGATATTTTGCTTTTTTTAAAAACAGAATTATGCATTTTCAAACATTCCCCTGTGGTCTACATAAACTGTAAATGCTCTGCTTGGGTCTGAATTCTTCATTA
>JAPQRP010000012.1:15826710-15847348 GCA_037367295.1 Apogon hyalosoma | reverse complement strand
CATTTTACACCAATTATTTACATGGATTGATAAGATTAGTGGATCAACAGGTATTAAACATTTTAGATCAGTAGATGCTTTTGGTCGCCAGTGGTTCGGGTCTTTGTGGTTCAAGACCTTCAGCTGTTTTTGTGGTGACTTCCACATGAATTTTTCTTTATATTTAACTTCTCCAAAGTCATATATTTATTGTTTTATTCTTTGCATTTTTCAGTGTAAATCAGATATATTTCCGTATTTAACCCTTTATAGGACACTCTGAAATACTCTGAAATTCAAAATTCCAACCTCACTGTGTTACTGGACATCGTCATCTACCTCCTCGTCAGTTGGCATGACAACAGTCTCCCTCCTCTTGCTCTTGCCATGAAACATCCGAGCAGCACTTGCTATAAAGGAAACACAAACAATAAAACAACTGTTATGAGGTCAAAAATCACTCATATTAACTATTCACAGCTTCAAAATGTCTATAAAATCTCCCTGAATCACTGTTTAATGTTATAAAAACCAACATGCTTCTTGAATTCACTTAGGCACGGGATTGGTCCCATATTTAAAGTTTGCGGAAATGACCAAAAATAGTCACTTGTTCAATAAAGGGTTGATTCACTGATCATGTAGCTGTTCATGAAAGTTCTGAGTAAATTCAAAGGTTATTATATCAGAAACAGGGAAAACTGAAGAAAAAGGGACTCTATCATTAACTGAACATGAAAACAAGCCTCTACAACCACTGTCATTGATCAAACTCCATGGGTTTTACTGGTGAATCAATGTTGTAGAAGATGACGGTGTTTCCATGGTAACTACGGAGCCTCTGAACGTCCAAATGGGTCGTATCTGATGACCATGAAAAGATGACAAGCTTTATTTTACATTAATTATTTACATGTATTGATAGGATTAGTGGATCAACAGGTATTAAACATGTTCAATCAGAAGATGCTTTGGGTCTCTGGGGGTTAACTGGTATTTATGGATGCAACTACATACTGTATTTGCTCGACAAAGGTTTGCCTCGGTAATCCTGAGTCCATTGTCACTGGCATAGTTTTAATTTACAAAACAATGCTGAGGTGACTTCCTTCTTATTTATATTCATTGTTGATCTGGAATCACGGCAGTTACAATCTCTGCTCAATGAACACCTTGAAACCCTCTGTTCCAAAGATAAGGACTGAATTAGGAATGAAATCTTTTGATGCCTGGAACAAGCTTCAGTCTGAGCTCCATCTACATTCACTGATTCCTTCGCCTGGTTTTAAAGACAGCGTTAAAACTCTGGACTCAAGGCTGTTGGTTTGTAAATGTTTTGACTGACTGTATATGTTTTTTTTTTTCTGTATTTGCGAATGCTTTTGTTGTTGTAAAACTGTAATTATGGGACTGTAGCGCTGCTGTCTTGGCCAGGCCTCCCTTGAAAAAGAGATCCCCCATTTCAGTGGGTCTAACCTGGTTAAATAAAGGTTAAATAAAAAATAAAAATTGGTTCTAAGCTTAGGCTTGAACCCTTGCCCTTTACACACTGAAATAAATCCAGATACTACACCATTAATCGGTTAATGAGCGTCACATATCCAAACAGTCTATAATTTCTCTCTTTAGGGAGACGCCAATCAGGGATCATTTATTTACTCCAGTTAAGTTACTAGTGCATTTTTACATGGTGATTTTTTTTTTTTTTGTTTAACCTGCATTCGACTGCGATTTTAAGCATCAAATAAGTAAATCTTGTTTTAGCTCTTGGTGCGTTTACAGCTTCTGTGTTGACATGAATCATGGCTTTATTTGTCTACTTTTAAACTGGACAGCACAGATAAACCAAACAGGAAGTATAAAGAAGCCTTATGCTAAATCAGACGCTCCCCCTCCTTACCTAACGCACGCGGGGTGGGGGTGGGTGGTGGTGGTGGGGGTGTGTGTGTGTGTGTGTGTGTGTGTGTGTGTGGGGGGTGTCACGGTCTGCTCCCTCAGCAATCAGACACAACATCATCCACCTGCTGGGCTCCTTTATTATTAGTAGCTGTATTTAAGGGTCTGGTCTGTGCAGCGCTGGATCATTGTCTTAATGCACCTCATCACCTACAATTAAGGCTCCACAGAGTCGGGCGTACTGTGGGCGGAGCGGCCTCTGCGCACTGTTTGAGGTTTCATAGTCGAGTGTACCAGTGTCCTACATTTACATCATCCTACATTGTGTGATACTGAGTATGTGTAGGTGGAGTCCACGTGGTATCTGGGGAGTCAAGTACGCCGACTCTGTGGGGCCTTAACCCAGACTTTATCACCATCCTTCATTCACCGGACTCCGACTGCTGCCTTTGGGTTCTTCTGTTTGCTCTCCTTGGTTGTTGTTTCTGTTAATTAATCAGTTTATTCCCTTCAACACCGTGCATTTGAGTCCTATCCATTAACACCCCTAGACAGGAGGAGCATCACCAGTCAAATAATAGTAATAATAATAATAATAATACAGTTTATTTGTATGGCGCTTTTCATGGAACTCAAAGACACTTTACGCACAGCCAATAAAAACAAAAACCAAACACATTAAAAACAGATAAAAGCAGGTGCAAAAGGCAGGAATATGAAAATAAAACAGTTAAACATTAAAAGCAATCTTAAATAAATGAGATTTTAAAAGGGATTTGAAGGTGTTGAGGTCGGAGCAGTGTCGGATGGTGGGTGGGAGGGAGTTGCAGAGGGTCGGAGCAGCGATAGAAAAGGCTCTGTCCCCCCAGGTTCGGTGTTTGGTTTTGAAAGGTGGGGCGAGGGGGTGGAGTAGGTCGATGAGGTGGGGGGACAGCACAGAGAGACGAAACATGGGTCAGTGGAGTCCGATTCAGAGGCACCGGGAACTGATGAGGGATGCGGCAACGGATGACAGACAGGAGACTCAGCCGGGCTCGGCCAATCATTTCATTCGGACCGAATAAAATGATTGGTCAGACTTTCATCAGAAACCGGGTGGATTTCTTTTATATTTTAGTCCGCCACAAACTTATTAGGAGCATTTTAAGATTACAAAAGAAAAGTGTAAAAATGCCAGATCATACAGTATGGCTTTATCTGAAACTTAATGACTTTTTTCCTATGACTAATACCTATAACTTTACTTTTCATGTTCATCCACTTCCTCTGCTCTTTATCATCACACGTAAAGCGTTAGAATGACAACTGGATGTGTTTTATGGCCTCAGGGACACGGTACTGCAGAAAACTCAAAACAGAGGAATGAAAAGAAATGGAGCCCAAGGAAAGAAGTGACGCCACAGCTTAACAATGAATAGGTTGGTTTGACAGCCTCTGCTATTGTTCTGGAATAGGGGTAAAGGTCATGAGCGCTTGTGGGCAGGCTCTGGTGGCGCTAAGTGCAAAATGCTGCGACTGTGCTTTTGCAAAATGGTGACTCATTCTGTAATGTAGAGGCTGAAATATTCAATCCTGTCTTCTCTTTCCTCAAGAAATTTCTGACATTTCAGTAAGTTTCTCATGTAACTGTTCATAAATTGGCCATCCTTGGTTCATCTTTTGCTCCTTAAGGGCTAGACTGTTCCTGGATGCTGAATCTGTTCATGTTTTAAACCACATTATTATTTGAGTATTTTAACTTCTTATTAGCTCTACATGTTCCTGTTTCAGCCCAAATGTGACGAATGGACGTATAGTGACAAATGAAACAAAGTTGCCTGGATAATACATGAAATTTTTTGTGTCCATAGAATCTACAATGAAGTTTTAGTTTGTATTTTCAATATCGTTTCCATCTGTTTCACATTTGGGGCTGTAAATGTACTCCACTGGCATGAAAATAATAATAGATAGAATACACAGAGCAGTTCTTAGAGGTGGAGGCATCACACAGTGAAAGGCAAAGATTCTTAACCCAGTCACATGTGCTTCACATTGGTTATCATAATTCCTGCCTGGATGTATCGTTTCATAATTGGGGCGTGACTGTGAGGATTACACAAAGCTAGCGCTAAGCTCATTCTCATGAAATACACTGAAATACAGCCACATTCCTTATGTATTCAAGTTCCCATGTTCCCTTTGTGGACCTGTACAAGGCCCCATTAGTGAGCCAAGGTTACTATGTCCATAGAAACATCATTTGTCTGGAGTCCATTTTTCTATATCTTTTCTTCAAATGTCATGGGAAATACCAAAACTGCAGTAACCATCAATTATTTTGACCTTAGAGACTTACACTGGCCTTAAATGAATTTCCGATGATTTATACTTGAATGATGTACTCAATAATTCAGAGATATTGAGCTGTAAATGCATTGCAGAGGTTTTAAGGTCGCGCTTGAGGAGAGGAGGAGCCGGCTATTTACTGATTGTCTTTGGATTAAGAAGCTTTTACGTTTACCATGTCCCTGCCAAAAACTCCAGGCAGAACACTTCGGCCAATAAGTACGTCCACATGAAGATGATGTGGCGCTAATAGAGCTGTTATGATCACAAGCAGAGACGCACACAGCAAACACAGGGAGCTGGTTTTCATTATCGTCACACACGTTCAATGATTAACTCAGTCTGTAGGTAATAAACCCATAAAGACCCAAACATTCACTGGTGACCAAAAGCATCTGCTGATCTAAACTGTTAAATACCTGCAGATCCATTAATCCTATCAATCCATGTAAATAATTGGTGTAAGATACACTTTGCCATCTTTTCATGGTCGTCAGATATGACCCATTTGGACGTTCAGAGGCTCCGTAGTTACCATGGAAACGCCATCATCTTCTATAACATTGATTCACCAGTAAAACCCATGGAGGTGGATCAATGACAGTGGTTGTAGAGGCTTGTTTTTATGTTCAGTTAATGATAGATTTGCTGGAAAAGTCAGTTTTTTTTTAGTTTTCTCCGTTTCTGATACAATAACCATCAACTTTAATGTGAACTTTTTATGAACATGTACATGATCAGTGAATTAAATATAGGGAAATACATGATTTTCACTGAAAGATCGCAAAATACAGAGGACAATAGTGTAATAAATGGCGATAAATCACTTAAGAAAGATTAAACACAGAGAAAAATTCACTTGGCAACTGCCACAAAAGTAGCTCTGGGTCTTTATGGGTTAAAATTCAGGTTTGGCAATTTGACTTTAAATGCATGTGCAGGACTTTATGTCAACGATGTGACAGCAACAGCAGAAAGGTCATGGTGGGGTCATGCTGCTTTACTGATAATGCAATAAAGTTCAACATACACAATTTTTCATGGTCATATTTTTGTTGTCATATTTATATTTCAAATTTCTATCCATATTACATAAATACTCTGCTTATTTTCCATTTAGATATGTATATTATTAACTGTTTTATTTATTATTTTTAGATCAATATTTAAAAGAGATATAAACAAACTGTGACTGCCTTGTAATAGTTGTGTTTTACAACGATAATAAACCCTATTGTATTGTACTATATTGCATTCTAAATGCACAGAAACGTATTTCATTTAGTCTGTTGCACTCTGATGTCAGTTCAGAGCATAGCAACGTTTAACAGAATAGTTTTCATTTGTTGTTGTTTTTTTTTTTTTGTTTTTTTTTTAGGTATTATTAGGAAAATTTTGATTTTGTAGCAACTGAAAAAGGGATGATGAAAGAGTATCAGCTGCCTATGCTAACTGCTAATGCTAGGTGCTTTCCATATTAGCATTTGGTAAAATTCATAAACTGAGCAGCAGATTGACGTAACCTCTGACCTGAACAAATATGGTCATTACAAAATAATTGTTCATTAACTCATATTGTACAAAGTGTAGCTTCCACAGTGCTAATGAAGACCGAATCTACAATTATAGAATATTTTAGTTTCTGCTACATTGTTCATTGTCGCTTTTATTTACGATCAGACTTTTTGATCTCTTGAGTGCAAATTCCAAAACTTAAAAGCTAGTTTTATTGGGAAAAGTACATGGCAATTATAAAATATATGAATTCATTTGTCTATTTAAAACAAAGAAGGGTGTTGTCTGGAAAACAATGAAATGAGAATAACACAAAGAGGTGAAAACATCATGAAAGGCTGCAGTTGAGAAAGGAAAAGCCAGTCATCGTCTACGTTTTCTGCGTATTTTGGTGATGCTCAGCTTACAATATGTACCAACAGTAGAAGGTCCAGTAAACATCTAGTCATTATGGCAGTTCATTATGTGTGTTATTTAGTAAATCTGGGTCCTGGGGAGACATGAAACTGATGTATTGGGTCTTGAAATGAAAAAAACAAAAACAAAAACATTTGGGGGTCCTTGCTTTCAGGGAACCATAGCTTGTCACAGATCATTATTTAATCAGAAATAGGTGAAGTGGTAACTAACTAATCTTAGGGCTTCCCGCTTCCCCTGACCAGTCTAGTAGCAGTTTACATCCATCCAAACTCTGTATGTTTGTAGCAGCACAAATACTACACAAAAACTACAATATACATACTCAGTCACGGTAGAACACCATACAAAGTAAATTATAGTAAAACAGGACAGTTATTACTGAACTTATTGTTATTATTAATTGTCATAGTATGGCTGAGTCCAAGTGAATGCGCCTTCAAGAAAAGCAGATAAAATGTTTACAAGAATTACATATATGTACGCACAGCGGGGCAGATTTATACCTCCACCTCGGCTAGTACTGGAATGAACGTAAAAGACATTAAGTCGCATTAGTAGTAGTAAAGTAAGCCGAAATACATTGGTTTGTTTGTTTGTTAACACTCTAGCAGCAAAACTATTGGTTGAATTCATACCGAATTGGGTTTATAGATTGCCAGTGACCCAGAATAGATGTGATTAGATTTTGGGAAAAGTAGGCCACAGTTCAAATTTTTCTGAATTTTTAAGATCTTTTTTCTTCTTCCGTTTACTTACAATGGACGGCATTTCACATGTCTATAAAAACATCAATTCTATTTCAGTTTACTTCAAACTTGGCACGTATATAGATGACACCAGCTGGATCCATGCCGAAATAAGCTACAGTACACGTGAGGGGCGGGGTTTGTTGTGCCTGGCACCACTTGTTTTTACTGTTTTGACTCTGTAATAATGTGCAAGAATTGGATATTTATTTAATTATTTAACCAGGAAGTCCCATTGAGATCACAAATCTCTTTTGCGAGGGAGACCTGTCCAAAGGTAGCAGCCCTACAAAGTCAAAAGTATATAAAACACATACATGATACACAACGAACAATAAAACAGAATAACCACTATTCAACCAGAATGGCCTCAAGAAAAACAGTGACATTCCTCCTTCGCAGCATACTTTAAAAAATCATTAAAAGAGATGAATGTTTGTAGTTTAAACTATTATTGATTCAACTACAAGATTTTCGACTCATGTGCACACATCCCGTGACCATTGGAGCTCTCAGCCGACCTCCCTTTCACCCCCCCACCACACACACACACACACACACACACACACACACTACCAGTCGGTATGCGCTCACGCCTGTTGTGCATGTGTATGAGGAAACCTTGGGCAGAGTAAAGAATCATGTGAGAAGATGTGACTCGGGCTTACTGGTAATCCTTGCCTTTGGTAAAAATGGCACAGCGGGAGTCATTAGACGGCAGATATATGAGCTGTTCATATGACTGTCTGCCTCTCTGTCTCAGCCTCCCCTTAACTCAAAGACAATGCCTGCGACTGCTCATCATTCTCCACTTGGGTGTCTCATTTAATCTCAGTCGCCGCTCACTGCTTTATTAATTCACTTCAGTGCAAATGAGCGAACGAGAAATAAAAACATGAAGTTTATCTGAAGGCACGGCTTAAAAGAACGCAGCCAATTAAAAACAGAGCATAAATTTGACCCCGGATTGGTGTGGAAAACCAGTAACGATGGAAATGATGCCCCACTGCAAAGCTCATGTTCCAGAACATCTGAGTGTAACTGCTTCATTAAGGAGTGAAGTTGGAAAACCTTATCATTGGAGAAAACGTAAATGGAAAAGTTCACCTCCTAATTGAGCGGGGAGTGAATAGAGGTCTATCCTGCAGGACTGGAATGAAGCAGGCTCATGACCCAAACCCCGGGGGTGTAAGAGTGTGTGAGTGCATGAAAGAAACACTGCATATGTGTGTTATCTCCTCGCCCATTCACCGCACTGCAAGTTCTACTTTCATCACTAAGACTTCACGCATATCAGAACTTTTATAAAAGAAGCTCTAAGTGCCAAACTACCCTATGAGCCAAAACTGCAAAGAATATGCATATATATATATTTTTTTTTTTTTTTTTTACCGTCTGCTATCTCTAATGAAACTCTCAAACCAAGGCGAAGAGCAATGATGCATGGTATCAAGGCGGTCTGTGACCTCATAGCGACATTTCTTATACATTTCCAGGCTCATATACATTTTTTTTACAGAGGAGAAATCAATTTGGAATAGAATACCGACTCCCTTGAATAGAGACGAAATAAAACTCCATTAAGCACCGTACTGTATCTGGCACAGGAAAAGAAATAAGCAGCAGAGAAAGAACAAGAACAACGGAGAGCGTTTCTATTGCCAAAGTCTGTAAAGCCTGTTTTCTGGGAAGGACAACAGAGACGCCTCAACAATAAAACAATTAATCCTCACAAAAGGAGGTTTTTCCTGTGATAAGCATATTAACAGTCACAAGCCTGAATTCCAGCACAAATTGCTTGTCTGCAGCAGCCGCACTGGGGTAAACTCAGGCTCAGGTGCTGCAAATCCAACCAGAGACACTAGATTTTGCACAAATACTGAATGGAAATAACAATTATAGATGTCAGATCAGGAAGTTTCAGCTTCAGGATGTCCTTGGGTGCAACACTACAAAGCCGCCAGCAGAGGACAGTAACAGCTCATGTAAAAACTTGCACTGCACAAGCATCCAATACCCATTCACTGCATAAACTATTAGCAATTATTTTTTTAACCTATCAACATTTTGGGTTTTTTTTATTTTCAACACTAGAAGCGCGCATAGAAGGGGTTTTTGGCTGAAGATAAATATACTAAATAAAGACGAGGCACGGCGTACAAAGTGCCTCTTCGAGAAGCCAGTTTGGAAACTTTTACCTCACATCAGTTTTGCAGAAATACAGAATAAGCATTTTATACGTGAGGAAGAGAGGACTTCATTTGTTCTGCCAGCGAACTCAGAATGTAGTGCCAGCTCGTGGTAGACTGACATGCTGATGAATAGCAGGAGTTAGTCCCTCAAATGAAGGCCTCCGTGAATATCGGGATACTGTCTACTTAGCACATGCACCAGCATCTTAAATCTGCTGCTTTCCAATACCAAAGCACTTCAGGTGATTTACATAGCAATAATTTAAACTGCAGAAGGTGCCGTGACCGGGCGTTAGCAATAAAATTCAGAGATCTACCGCCCAGACTGCTGCTACCACTTGATTGCTTTTTAACAGTCATTAGTCTTGCGGAAGCCTCTTGAAAGGGCATCGCTTTCCAGTCGATCCTTTACACTACTTCACAGATTTTTCACTGATGTATGAAAATGAGGGAGGATATCGACAGGTACAGTAAATGAGTGAGGTGAGGGTAATTCAGTGGGAGCCGGCGGAATCACAGATCACTGCAGACAGCGAAAGGTAATTAGCGAGGAAGACTAGTCTTGCTCCAGGACGTAGCAGGGAAACAGCTGGGTCGGATGGTTGTGCCAGCGTCGGCCAATTAAAATGCGGCACAGGAGCAGATGATGACAGGGATGGAGGTTAAGATAGAGTCTGCTGCTTGTTACTAGAGGAACAACATAATTCAATCAACCTAAAGGTAAAAAGTAAACGCTGTGGGACTCAGGAACTCTCTGGGGTCAAATTAAACACTTGACATTGAACTCCTGAATCGGATTCAATAAACAGCAACGTGGCTTGAATTTTTCTCACAGGCTGAAACACACCGTTACCGCACCATTTCAGAGATACAGTGACAGTGAACATATGTGCGAGTACAACAGTAATGGTTGTTGACGGTACGTTATCTTTTGTTACCCCGCCCCCCGAAGGGGAGGGG
Source organism: Apogon hyalosoma (assembly GCA_037367295.1). Classification (NCBI taxonomy): domain Eukaryota; kingdom Metazoa; phylum Chordata; class Actinopteri; order Kurtiformes; family Apogonidae; genus Apogon; species Apogon hyalosoma. Next base: position 15,837,312 of record JAPQRP010000012.1, on the reverse strand, counting down.
AGGGTGTCGTTTTTGGTTCGTTTTTTTTTTGTCTATTTGTGTGTTTGTTTGTTTGTCAGCAACTTTACGCAAAAACTGCCAGAGCAATTTCCATGAAATTTTCAGGAAAGGTGCGAGGTGGTCCAGAATAGATCCCATTCAATTTTGGTGAATATAGGTCAAAGGTCAAGGTCAATGTCATCAAAAATGTGTTTTCGCAATGATAAGAGATAGGACAAATCAGGTAAAACGTTTGCGAGGGGTTTGTTGTGCCTGGCACCACATGTTTTCGTTTTTGTAATTTCGTGACTGACCTGTTCTTTGTCGTGGACTACATACATCGGCTGATTGGCCATCTCATGTGCAGCTCGACTTCCTCATGTTCCTTTTCAGACACTGAGTGTTGTGGAAGAGTTACAGTGAAATTGTTGTACATTTGTTTTATTTTTTAGTTGATTTATTTCCATATATTGGAGTGTCCATTTGGATCTGGAATTTCATTTGCCTACTTATGTTTGAAGTGATGTCCATCTATATGCGTAATACGACTATGAAATGGACGGAGTTTATTTTGATATGTATAATGTTTTTCATGTTTTGTGCAGGATTGTTCAGAATTTATTTTGACATGTATATGATTTCTTAACTGAACTGACATGGGACTTTGTGATCAGTAGAAAAAGATGTGGTAAGGGGGTGGGAGTATATAAATTGTACTTCATCCCGCTCCTTTTTAATTTTTTTTCCCTTTTTTTTCTCCCCTTCAAAATAATAATAATAAAAAAATAATAACAAAAAAAAACTGTCATTATGATGTCAATTTACTGTTTACAAAAAAAAGTCCTGAGCATTATGTTTAATGCCATGTTAAAGGTTACAGATCGGTGTGTGCTTGAAGTGTTTGTTAACCCATAAAAAACCCAAACAGCCACTGGTAACGAAAAACATCTACTGATCTAAAGTGTTGACTTACTAAACTTATCAATACTTTGAAATAATTCAGGTAAAATGCAATATGTTGTCTTTTCATGATCATCAGATATGACCCAATTGGACATTCAGAAGTTCCGTAGTTACCATGGAAACACCGTCATCTTCTACAACACTGATTCACCAGTAAAACCCATGGAGTTGGATCAATGACAGTGGATGGACACACTTTTTTTTTTTTTTTTTTTTCATGTTCAGTTATTGATATTTCTGCTTAATATGTAACTTTTTCTTCAGTTTTCTCTATTTGTAATATAATAACCCTCAACTTTAATTTGATCTTTTATAAACATTTACATGATCAGTGAATTAAAACATAGGAAAATACCTGATTTACGCTGAAAAAAACACAACATAAAGAGGGTAATATCACAATAAATGGTGATAACTCACTTAAGAAAGATTAAATAGAGAGAAAAATCAGTTTTGGAACTGATATAAAAGAAGCTTTTAGTCTTTATGGGTTAAATAGGTTTAAATGGGGGTGTTTAATGGGGGTGTGAAGGCTTGCCGGGGGGGCATGGGATCTCTTCTGTTTTTTTGTTTTTTTTTTTCATCAGGTTAGAACATGTAGCAGGAGGAACTAATGTTTTAACATTGGAGCACCCTGGACTAATTTTAGGGACGTACAACAAACAAATCTACTGCCATGGTGATCTGTCACTAGACTAGACAAAGAGTTTAGGTTTGGAGAACGGACAAGGATTGGACTGGAAAAGAAAAATGTGCAGTGTTTCTGTTTTTGCTCAGTTTGTACTTTTTTGTTCTGAGATGTGCAGTGGAAACAGGCTCATTAAAGCTACTGATAGTTAAAATGTTCATCTTTGGAACCAAAATTTGTTTGTTGCTCTAAGAACAGTAACTTTACTGTCATAGTTGTAAGATAATTGGACATTTCCTATTTTTATTTGGAAAAATATTGTCTCAGGGAGCAGTCTGGTTGAGTGTATTTGTATTGTTCCAGCAAAAATCTAAGTTATTTTTAATTTGAACAACAAATTAATCAAGGAAAAGCAAAAAGTATTGCTATGATATTGATGTTTCTTTCAATAAAAGTTATAATTGCACAGATGTTACAATGTCATTGGGATTTTTTGTCCTCCAAAGCAGGGCTCGACAGAAACAGATTGAGAACCACTGGTTTAATGAAATACTACTAAAAATATTGCATTGAGTTACAGCTTTCTGTGTTTGATTTGATTCACTGACTTCACAGATGCTTCTTCAATATATGTAAATTAATTAACCTATAACTAAATTGTAATGCAACTTACACAAAATGATTCTGTGGACCTGTACACAAGGAAACGTTCTCTGTTCCGACATCCTTGAATCATAATTGATTAACGGAACATGAATTAACCTTGATGCATGTCTTGACTTTATGATGCATTATTGTTTAGTGCTCATGATTTCTATAAAAATATCCAAATAGAAAAAAGTATGGAGGATCTAAGCCTTCTAATGATAAGTAGCATGACTATGGGGTGGGGGTCTATGATCATGCACAGAGGGGTTGTCAATGATCTGATGGACAACATCCATCATAACACTGATTAATGACTAGACTATAGAAAGTTCTGGAGAGCCACGCCTGTCTTTAGCTCCTCTACAGCAGCAATAGTGTACAATGCAAAATACTGCTTCACATAAGCACAAAAGAATGTACAAATCTTACATGTAAAATGCAGTTCTGATTTTACAAATAAATTTAGGTGTAACCACGTCATGGCTTTGGATTTTTTTAAACACAGACCAGAGACTAATGTGTCGGAGTCATGCAGCAGAAGTGCTTCATTTTCCTGAATAAACAACTATTTAATTAAAAGTTTTGATGCTCTGTGATGTAATGTCTAATCCAGCAGATTAAGACACCACCTGGTAAGACTTCATATTAAAATAATAATTATTTTTTGAGATAAAAGAAAATTTGAGGTGCAGTTGGCCCATTTACAGCAGTGGGACATTCTTTCATGTAGCCAAATCACCAAACACGTATGCATTTGTACACATCTTTTCCTCTTGACATCATCAAAACCTCATCACTCCAACCACAGACATGAACTCCACTCTGCTGAATCACAGGGCTAATTGTCGTAACCATAAGGAGAAATTATCAACTCACACTGAGCCCATTCACAAAACCATAAAAATCTAGTGACTTGGAGTAATCAGGAAATTGTAATAATCAGATGTGATACGTTAACATGCATTTAATTATCGAAAAACAATGTTTTTTGTGAGTTTGACGCAGTTTTCGGATTTCTTTCAGAGGGCGTACATATGTAGTGATGGTAGACTTGAACTTCCTATTGCTGTCTTCCGCTCACGTTTGACTACATCACTTCCGTTTTCTACAGGTTTTTTTACATTACACATGCACGGATGTAAAAGAATGAAATTAATCAGATTAACCTGGATTCATGCTTAAAATACATCTGGGTATTGGGGAGAAATCCAGGCGTGTTAATCCAATTTGTCACTGTTATCATCTGATAAAGTACATCACATTATGCTGTGAACATGATTACTTGAATGATGTGATAACTCCAGAAATCAGATAATGACTGGAATTTTTATATGCATGTAAATGGGCTCATTGATACATGAGGCTTAAGCTATTTACCCGCAGGTTAGCCTTTCCATTGTCAACTGGTAACCAGGTTGATCTTACTTAGACAGTGTCTGAAATTCCATGCTAACATGCTAATTCGTAAGCTAAAACAGAAGGCAAGATTGTTTTGGTTTGAATGTATGAAATCATGTGATCAAGACATGTGAATTGCACGTATGCATCTCCCATAATGCAATGCAACCATGATGACAAATAATGCAGACTGAAGCTGAACAGAGCAAGGACAAGGTGGTGTTAATACTCACCAACTAGGAGGCTTATTATTGATGTTAATTATTTAAGGAGAAGGGGTGGAAGTTTCTAAGTTATGCTTCTTCTCAGTCCTTTCCGAATATGTTTTATATGTCTTATGTTTGTTTGTTTATTTATTTATTTTTCTTCTTTGTTGGCATTCATATTCAAAATAAATACATCAATCAAAAAAACAAATTAAGTTTTTAATAAATTTGGATTTGGTGATTTCCCATGCAGCACCTAAACCTTCAAATGGCAGAGAATGGATGGTCGTTGACAAATGTTTCTCCTCTCATGTCTGCTGAAGGGGATTGGCTGCTGTGTCATCGATTTACAATGCATTCATGGCCTGGAAATTTAAGAGAGAGTTTCTATTTCTTTGGCTTGGGGACAATATCAAATGATGCAAAGCAGGAGGCAAGAGTCCCAGAGAGGTCAAGCTGTATGACCCTCGAAAGCCATCAAATCAGCAGCTCAAGTCTTACTTGAGTCTACAGGTTTGATTAAATGCCATTCCCATTGGTGGTTTTCTTTAACAAACAACCATTTTTCTCAGAAAAGTAAATGAAGTTGCAACAAATGGTCACCTTGTTCCAACTTTTCCTCAGCTACTGGTTACAGTGATACCCTTATTAGTTGTCCCCTTTCATGTTTGTTAGCTGAGCACCTCCCTAAAGCCCATAGTCGCCACGAACAAAGGGATGAGAATAAAGAAACAGCCGATCAAAGGCCTTGGACAAGCCTTCATAAATACCCGGCTCCAGATTCTACTGTGAGTTGTGGACAGATGGCAGTCACCATGTGCTCAAAGTACAGACTGTTTTTTGAAGGAAAATCTTCCCGGATTTGGCAAAAGAATAGCTTCAGATAATGTACTGTAGGTTCTGTGTATGTGGAGTTACTCAGAGTATAGAGCATCTTACTCTGTGGGCGGATGAGAGTCAGGCACTGATGTGGCAAGGTCTTCCACAGATGGGAGCAGCTGTCAGGGTGAGGAATACATGAAGAACAATATAATAAAGTCGACTCCTTTCCCACTGATTATGAGCGTTGTTGAGGTCTGCGCATCTCTATAAAACTTTCATTTTCCAATCACGACCTGTCACATGTGAGGGGATGAAAGTTTTGCAACTGATACCAACTTTTTAGAGACTTATCGGGAACAAATTGGCAACATGCTTCTCTGTGCCCACACTGAATAAACTACTCCTCATAGGTGTGCGACTTGAAAGTTTTCCAAAAAGAAAATTAATTCAGCAGACGTCCCTAAAATAGACCTGCATCGGTGGAAACTTTGAGAACAATAAACTCCAAAAACAAAAGAAATGTAAAGCTGCTCTGCGATAATGATATCCTAGTGGTGTGGGTAGGAGTAAATATTCAAAGGTGATGTAGATCAGTCAGAAGAGAATACTTCCTAATGAGACATGAAGTAAACATATCAAATGGAGACTGGAATAATTATCATTATTCAGCCGGTGCCAGGTTATAGTAACATATTGTCAGTCAAGGCTGATAAACATCCACAACTGTGACTTGGAGTGCGATGTGTGTACTCAGATGTGATCCGCAACGCATCGCTGGAGAAACTACTATGAAAGAATCCATTATTGTTAAAGCTGCAGTTCTTGATAGTTAGTGTCATGTTATTGAGCAAAAATCCATAATTACCTTCCAACATACTGTCATTGAAGTGGTCTGAGAGGACATGAGACTAAGGCATCTAGCCTGCCTGAGGTTTTATTCTGCAGAAAAACTGACTGTGACGCCTTCATTTTGATAGATAGGTGGGTTAAATATGCGATTGACAGCAAATTATCAATCACTGATCAGATTCTGCTGTACTTTGTGTCTTGAGCTTGAAAAAATAATTTTACTTTTCCATAAAACCATATAAGATTGATCATCTATCTTTACATTTAGGAAGATCTGTATTCTCAATTCAGAATCAGAATCACTTTTATTCGCAAGTATCTTCAAAGAATACAAGGAATTTTACTCCAGTTTTTTAAAACTATGCTCTGTCTGTACAACATAAGAAACAAGCACTAAAAAAACACAAGAGTTTATATAAGTAAAAAACATTTGTACAAAAAAAATTAAAAACATTTAAGTTAAGAAGTGCAATTTAAAAAAAGAAAAGTGCAATGGAAGAAAACTGCAAGGAGAAAAAAGAACAGACAACAAGTTGAGGTTGTACATGAGGTATATATATATATATAAATACATACATACTGTACATACATACAGGTACTTTTATGCAGCTTTAAGGAAGTAGAAACAGTATAATACTGTTTAATGAAATGTAATGACAGTTCAGTGACCTACAAGGGACATGTATTAGTTAACTAAAACACCTGAGAAAAAGGAATTTGATGTACTTTGTAAAAAAATTTTAAATAGACAAAGTGAAATTTTAACAAAATGTAATGCAAATAAGACCAAAAATCCATCCAGTTAAGTTTGTGAAAACATCAATGAACTACAACTACATTGCAAAGTACTGCTGAAATAGAAAGTGCTATAAAAGTGCATTAGTTCATTTGAAACACTCTCCATCCTTAGTTTGAACATTGGTGTATTTTGTTTTTTTTAGATGCATTCATGGTGCATGTGTACACAAAAGTCAATCAGTCTCTATTAAGAATAAAACACACTATGTAAGGAGAGGCCTCAGACTGGGCTGAAAAGATGCAGGTGATGAATTTGTTAATAATTGTAGATTTCTTGAACAGTTTATGATACAAGAATAGTGGATGAATCTAAACAGAGGCTTTTGAGAGTTTTATTGTTATGTTTTCTGTATCAGCAAAATGAAAAGCTGCTCAAATGTAGAACTGGCTCGTGCTGGTGTTGAACATAAGGAGGACTGTCCATATTTATATCTAAACTTCATTAAACTGGATGATAGAGTCAGTGTTAATACAATCATCTCTACACAATTACGTTTCAGCCTCTGAAAAGGGAGGTAACTCTAGTCAAAATGGATGTAATTTCTAAATGGATAATGCAATATTTACGTTAAGCCCATTGAATTAAAGCTGAAGGTCCACATTTCAGTCACATCTTTTCTTTTCACATCCACTGTGGTTGTGTACAGAAACAACATTACCAAATACTGTATGTGTCACTGTCCAAATACTTATGGACCGACTGCATAGGTTATTATCCTGACGCCCGAAGGAGAGGCAAGGGGTATTGTTTTTGGTTCAGTTTGTTTATTTTTAACACTCTAGCAGCAAAACCATTGGTTGAATTCATACCAAACTGGGGTTTATAGATTGCCGGTGACCCAGAATAGTTGTGATTACATTTTGGGAACAATAAGTCAAAGTTCAAATTTTTGAGGAATTTTTCAAATCATTTTTTTTCCCATTTACTTATAATGGGCAAAAGTTCAAATGTCTGTAGCAGCAAAACTATTGGTTGAATTCATACCAAATTGGGTTTATAGATTGCCAGTGACCCAGAATAGATGTTGTTACATTTTGGGAAAAGTAGGTCAAAGTTCACATTTTTTATGAATTTTTAAAATCTTTTTTTCCTCCCATTTACTTATAATAGCTGAAATTTCAAATGTCTATAAAAACATAACATTAGTTTCAATTTACTTCAAACATGGCACATATATACAGGTAACTGATATGCTGACATCAGCACATGCATAGACATGATGACATCAGCTGGATCGATGCCAAAATAAGCTGCAATACATACGAGGGGTGGGGTTTGTTGTGCCTGGCAATACTTGTTAGATTTGTCCCTGCAGGCTCTTCTGTACACGTGTACATCCTCTTGTATTGCATTGCTCATAATTTTTTATCAGAGCAGGTAGTTACTGTCTTGGACTTTATTAAATAGAGACACAGTCGTTTGTCATTAGGCTCCATGATGATGATGCTTTGTGAATATGTAGCAATGCTTTTTGCAAATGCACTGTACAAGAGGTGGAGTGAGTGGTGGAAAAAAAGGTTTGATTAGAGCACAGAAACAATGGTCGCATAAAAAGTTTTAAAAAATTTCTTCCTGTTGTTTCATCATCTAAAAGAGACATCTTTGCAGCTGGTAAAAGCAGGTGAAGCTGCTAAGTTGCTGGGAATGTTCACAATGGTTCCATTTCATTTAGATGCCAGTTTCAGCCAACACCTAAATGATATGTAGATTTTTTTTGACGATACTGATCACATCTATGTGTAAAAAGAGTCAAAAAATCTGTCTGCATGGCAAGGCAAATTTAATTGTATAGCACAATTCATACACAGGGCAATTCCCAGTGCTTTACAAAGATAGAAAAGAGACAAGTTAAAAACACACCCTTACAGTTAAAACATAATCAATAAAATATAAATAATAATCAATTAATATAAAGTAAAAGAGCGGAGTGCAGATAGAACCCTTTCAGTTGTTGTATGCACAGTTGAACAGAGCCGTTTTCAGCCTGGACTTAAACATAGTCAGAGTAGAGGCCTGTCTGACGTCATCAGGAAGACTGTTCAACAGTTTAGCTGCATGGAACTGAAACGCAGCCTCACCCTGTTTAGTCCTGACTCTGGGCACCAGCAGAAGGCCTGTCCCTGAGGTTCTCAGGGTCTGAGATGGTTCATATGGGACCAACACGTCATAGATGTACTTTGGTGCTAGACCATGGACAGACTTGCAGAGCTGTTTTAAAGTCTATTCCCTGAGTGAAAGGAAGCCAGTGCACAGACCTGAGCACAGGACCGTAGTTTGAGGTTAAAGCATCACTGTGTTTCGCATCATCCTTGGGCAAATATCCCATCCATAATTAAATTTTAGCATATTCTAATTCTGGCAATCTGAGAAGAAGCAAGACTCCACCACCTCCTTTAGGCTCTGTTTCTCAGACAGGTAGTGTAGGGGCATGAAATATGTGATTAGCTGGAGTTCCTTCCAAATTTTAACATCTTGAAAACAATGACTTTTCTTGCCAAAAATATAAGTAACTGAATGTTTAGCATGCGTCTATTACCACTGATCTTTGTCAGACTACATGGGTTTTATTGGTGAATCAATATTGTAGAAGATGACGGTGTTTCCACGTTGACTACAAAGCTTCTGAACGTCCAAATGGGTCATATCTGATGACCATGAAAAGATGAGAAATGGCAATTTTGTCAAATAATTAAAATTTGCTGATAGGATTAGAGGATCAAAAGCTATTAAAGATTTTAGATGAGTAGATGCTTTAAGTCGCTAGTGGCTGTTAAGTCTTTTAGTTTGGTCAGAGATTAGAGTGGTGAAGAAGAACAGATTTCTGCCTTTTGCAACTTTACAGAACAAAAATGGCAAAAAAAAACTAAACTAATATGAATTAATCGAACTAAAATACTACTATAATAATATCCTACCACACCAGTAGTACGATGTGTTTAGTACTCCCTGTGTTCTCGGTGCTATGTCATCTAAAAAGGACATAATTCATGCTGAATCACATTCATGTGTCTCCACGTGGACATTCCCTCAGTTTTCTGATTAACACTCCTTGACGTGATGAGCTGCTGGCGAACACGACTCACCTGCCACATTCTCCCTGTACGCTGCACCGGTGGCGAGTCATTTATTAGCACTCCATTATGTCACGTAGCCAAATGTATTTCATTTGTTACGTGTGCCAGGGTGACGAAGGTGAAAATGTTCTTGCTAATTTAATGCCTATTGAGACAGAAAATTGGATCTACTTCAGGGAGCTGTGATGAGTGTTGTGAAGCCTGAGTTCCCAATTTCTACCCAAGATTAATTAAAATGAAATTTCCATGGGACCTGTGACAGTCGCCCATCTCCTGTACATATTTCTTCATAATTGGAATCACAGTCGGTCTCTGGAGGTAGAGGGGCTTTCTCGGATGTTTTGGGGAACCATCAGGGATTTACTGAGGTGTGCTCCGGAGAGGGTCCGCTTACGATTGGTACAAAAAAAAAAAAAAAAAACTTTGAAAATGTGAAATATAATAAGAGGAAGAATATCTCATTTCTGCAAGCGAGAGTATTTAAATGACTTACAGTAGAGCTGTGGCAGAAGGAAAGACAATGAGGAAAGCCCCCGTCCCCTCCAGCGGCAGAGACAAAACTAAAGCTTACCAAGCCTAAAACATGCAACAGTAAGCTGCAGCCGTAACTCATGCATAACTAACAGACTTCAGCATGAATAGATTATACTTTTCATGTTACGAATACATCAGCAGAGAGTGACAAAGCACAAGTAGCGATAACACTTAGAGATTCAGGACAGGTGTGCCTTTCATCCGACTGGGTAATCTTCTACAGTTACAGCAGTGAATCAATTCCGAGCATCGAACTGCAAAACAAGAGGATGCTTAACGGGACGGGCCTCAGCTTGGCATTTTTACCTCACTGTCAGGTCTTTCAGGTGTTGCACAAAACAGGCCATTAAAGCATCATAATGAATCCGCTACTACTCTCGCTTTTATTACATTACAGTGATGATATCCTGAAGTGTAAGAGAGGCTTTTCACAGATGTCACTGCAGTACATTGTGAAAGAAAGTGTTTTTGACATAGTGCAGACGCAATTACCTGATGAATCAGCTATAGAGATGCTATTTTATGGTCGGTTCAAGTCTGGTGTTGCAGTGGATCCTTTCTTCCGAATAAATATATATATTTTTCCCTAAAGGAGCATTGTGAAGTATTAAAGGAGTGATATTTTGCTTTTTTAAATGGAATTATGCATTTTCAAACATTCCCCTGTGGTCTACATAAACTGTAAATGCTCTGCTTGGGTCT
>JAPQRP010000012.1:15805155-15816384 GCA_037367295.1 Apogon hyalosoma | reverse complement strand
GGAGAGAACCCACGCAGACACGGGGAGAACATGCAAACTCCACACAGAAAGGTCCCACCGACTGGTGTTGGAATCGATCCCAGGACCTTCTTGCTGTGAGGCACGAGTGCTACCCACTGCACCACCGTGCCGCCTCCAACAATATTGACATTTATAAAAAAAAAAACCCTTTTTCATGTTTTTCCAAATTTTAATGACAAAACTTAAACATATGTCATGAAATGCGATGTCAATAAAAGTTTAATGTAACATGATTCTGCTCGAAGGACGTCAGATAACATTATGTTGACAAATCCAGTGATCCATGTAACATGACATCTACGTCTTTTGTCATTATTTAGTTTGAGAAACCCCTAGTGGGAAAAATTACATATTGCGCATTGAACACAACATTTGTTGAGTTCAACTATCATGATTTAATGATTTTAACAGTCAACAGCAGGCGTGCTCGTCTGACCTTTTGGTGTTTATCACATTCAAGAGATTGGCAAACAAAAGGGGGTTTTTCAAAACAGCCCTGGGCTCTGGTGAGTTAAGCTTCTTTATTATACATTCTCTTCCGACAGAGCACTATGACATGCCTGGTTTCCCAACAGAGATCATGAAACTTTCATCAGCATTGGCACAAAGACAGCCTAAATACATTTTTCATCATTATCCGCCATTCATCTTTCATGGTAATCATGTGACGTTATCTGAAGCCTTAAAATTAGCAAAATTCATGTATACAAATACAACCCTTGTGGCTCTCTCTGGCTTCTCAACATGCTACGAGATGCACTGTAAAAGTGTCATGATTTACAGTCCTCCCCAAAGTGCAGTCTATGTATAAGTAACATTTAAAGGAGGAAGCTTTCACCTCACACAGACCCACACTAAGACAAGACTCCTCCATCATACCATTGATCAGAAATCTGCCCGTTACTGTGAGATGCCCTTAGGCCTAATTAAATATTAAACCTTTTATTGGCTCCCACAAAGGTATTTGTAAATACATTTCATGCCAGGGAGAGCATCAAAGATTCCAAATTCCCCTCCTGACACAAAGTTGCGGTTATTGCCGCTCAAACTCCCCACCCCACCCAAACCATTTAGGCGCATTTAGAATGATGAAAGAGGAAGGAAATTGCTGCCGATGGCTTCCAGGGGAATGGATAGTATATACATCTCAGTCTATTTGGGAGAAATTATATGTTCCCAGCTTCTGTGAGGTCATAAAACAGGGTTATAAAACAATGCAATGTATAGGATTGCCTCGCGCTTTATTGTTATTGTAATTGTGATTATCAGATAAAAAAAAAAAAAAAAAAAGGAGCCTTTACGCTTTAGCGAAGTTGGAAAACAGATACCGGCAGTTTAGAAGGTGCACAAATTGCAGCTGGCTGATACACGTTGTTTTACTGCCTCGTGTCTAATCGCAGCGGTGAACAGAGCGAGGTGAGAACAGGCCCGTTGTGCAGGAAGCCGACTCGTGAGAGCGCAGTCAGTCATAAACAACAGGTGACAGTACATCCGGCATGTCTGTCTCGGCAAGGCGCTTTAATTGATGGTCTCGCCTGACTTCAACAGATAAATCAGGGAGTCCATCATCAATAGAACTGCCACCTATCAAGTTATAACCCCAGGCAAAATAAATGGACGGGAGCATGGTATAAAGCATATATTGGCCTTCACTTACTTGGTATATCCATAATTCACAGGCATAAATTATACTGCCTTAGCCTCATTGTTGTTGGGTTTGCCTGTCCCTTTTACAGGCAAAGGAGCTGAAGTGAGTCAGCCTGAGCTCTGGGAGGACATACACCTGATCAGACAGTAGATGGAGCCCTTCACACTGGCTTGGTCTGCAGCCTGAGCAGGAGCAGCAGCGCTTCCACCGGAAACATTACATCAGTGATTTATTTTTTCCCTCCAGCTTTGTATCATCACCATTACATGCCATTTATGTCATTAAGGATGGTGTGTGTTCGTGTGCCTGTGTGTGTGTTCCGCTCGAGGTTTCTATACACATACAAGAGGTGCAAAAAACACACATGAATAGTGGCTTTACTGCTACAAATGTGGGTCAGATTAGACTGCGTGCCAATTAGCTGTATTTTTCATGCAGTATTTGTCCTTCATGTCCCCCTTGGGTCGATTGGGTTCAACTTTTGACCGCTGTCCGTCTTTGTTGATGCTTTGTGTGTGTTCGGGGCATATGTTGTCAATGCTGTTCCCCTTGACGTATTATATAATGCTACATTCTCCCCCCTGATGCACCCGCTGTTGGAGCTCAGATAATTTAGAGTTACTTTGATTAGAAAAGCCACATAGCCGAGTGACTTTGTTAAAAAAAATGCTGTTAATTGGCTTCTTCTTGTTTGGTCCACCTCTATGTTACATGTTAACACATTTCAGAGGAGGATGTGTTTTTCTTCAGGGTTTTTTTTTTTTTTTTGTAGGAGTAAGAATTGATCTACACTGTACTGAAGCTGCGATAAAGCACTGCTGATTCAATGTTTGTTAGCCTAAGGAACACCATGGGAGATGAACACGATGCGAGATGACATTTAAGAGAAGAGAAAAAAAGGAGAAGTGGAGTGGAGCAGCGTGGAAAGCTTCTGGTTTGGGCGCCGAGGCATGGACGGCACTTCTCAGTACTGATTACCGCCACAGCTGAGGAAACCAGTGGGTGTGCGGGAAACCCTGTTGGCATTTGGAGCTTTCTTTAACAAAGCCTGGATAGAGTGGGCTCGCGGCTTGTCACATGCTTGGGAAATGTTGCACCACAAACAATAAACGAACTGGAGGTGCTACAGCTGTGACAAGTGTGGCGGCAGCTTCCACATTCATATCCGTGTACACATCCATCCTCCCTGCCCTAAATACGCTCTCACCATCAAATAAAAATATTTTATTCGCTGTCACCTTTACAGCTGTGCACACATGTGCTCAGACACCTCCACGCCCATACACACTCAATATCCACTCAGCAGTAGAGCCAGGCCAGATTGCTGTGGCTGAAGATATGCAGTGGAATCATCAATCACAAGAACCTCCCTCCGGTCAAATCAAGTTTGTCCTGGTGTGAACAGAATGCAATGCCAGCCGAGTAAAGACAGGCCCTCGCTGGCTGGGGTACACCGGGGCTTTTCATGACATCCGGGGGCGCATCAATCTCACGACAGATGGATGGACCGATGATGATTAGGACAGGGCTGCGGCTTCATAATGCCGACTGGGACGTAGCTTCCGCTCGTGACGGATTCCTCTGTTCCTCCGTCCACCCTGCAGCGAAATGAGAAACAGCTGGAAGGACGGAGAGATCATTGTTCAAGCTGCATCTGTTTGCTGCGAACTCCACCTCCGACGGATGAAAGACTGGGGCTTTCGGCCTCTGCGTCTTACATGGCAGAATTATGACTTGTCAAGATTAAAATGACCTTCAGCAGTTATCCAAGACATTTAACTCCACTTACTCAGTGGTCCTTCTTCTCTACTGCCTTCGTCATCACTCACTTATCCATATGGTTGTGATTGTGTTTATTATATAGTTAAATAGATGGTAGAGGTTTCTATTTGCGCTAACAGTAGTCGCTTTTCCATTGACCCTCAAATTGAGCAAATATAACGTGCATAAGAATGTACCTTTTTCGATTAAAAGTTTTTGCGCTGGCAAGAGGTGTTTTTTTTGGGCGTAGCGCAAATAGTATACTACGAAAAACTGCAATGGAAAATCTTTTTTTCGCAACTAGAATCAGGTAAATTTAAAAAAAAAAGGATGTTGATGGACGTTACAAGAAGTGAAGAAGAGTTTTAAAAGAAACATGGCGCGGCATGTGTGGACACACCAGGAAACCCAATCATTTTTTAAATTTAGTACGGGATAGTGGGGTAATATATAAAAATAATGAATACATCTGTAAATCAACATGACATTTATGTTCGTCGCCATGTTTATGGAATGACTTCTCGTGTCATCTCACGATAATAAATAAACAAGTCATCGCATCTGTGATGTAATGGAAAAACCGACATTACTCACTTCTGTTTTTTTCGACATTTAATATATTGGTAAAGTTTTGCGCAGATGACCAATTAAAAAGCGACTAGTTACAGTAGTAGTATATCCACTGTTAATGCTTGTACTTGTAGTAGTAGAATTAACAGTTATGGACATTTGTTCTAGCTTTTGGTAATTATACTAACACCAGCTGTTCTACTTTTGAACAGTCTCCCCCTACTTCTCCCCTTCTCTCCAAATCTCTCTCTCTTTCTTTTTCTCTTCCTTTACCCTCTCTCTTCATCCCCAACTGGTCAAGGCAGACGACCATCCTCCAAGGAAGTTTTTCCTCGCCACTGTCACCAGCCACAGCTGTTTGCTCCTGGAGGATTCTGTTGGGTTCTGTAAACTGGCTTGAGAGTCTGGTTTCAACCAGCTCTAGATGTACAGAGTCATGAGATTACTTTTGTTATGATTTGGGTCTATATAACTACAATTTGATTGATTGAGTGATTGTTTAGAAGCAAAATCATGCAGTCTTGAGGTACAGTGTTTATCAAGACTGGGTTAATATCTGAAAATGTGATGGAGAGTGTCCAATTGCCTTTAGCTCTGCGAATCCAATCTACAGCCGCATTCACACAAGCCTTGAACAACAAAGCCTCTCTATGTTCTGCTCACAAGAAGTAGAGCTCTGAGAAGCTTCTACACAACGGCTACCGCTGCCTTCCATAGCAGCTGCGCACAAGTCAAAGTACTCTCATGCTGTCTCCATGTTACCAGTTCCTCCCTGCGTTTTGCTATTTGTCAAGGTCAACTATTTCATTGGCGTGGAAAAGAAATCTGGGCTATAACCATGTTTGAGCAGCAGGATCCGGGTAAATGAGAAAGCTGAAGTGCAGCTCACAAGTGTAATTGGTCTCCTGGCATCTTCACACAGGACTTGATTAACATGCCTTTGAAGCATTCCAGGCACATTTGCCCACAGAACAAAGACACAGCAGATAATGATGATCAGAAATTTCTAAAAATTTACTAGTTATTGATAGTCAAGGTATTCCAATCTTTCCGACATCTGTCTTTGATGTGAACTGATAGATATGCTCAACCCCTTTAAAGTGCAGTTATCTTCAAAAAGCCAGACAGGATTAAAAAGAAAATTGTAGTATTTGGGTTGAGCAGGGGTAACATTAATATTAGGGTTCTGTCAAGCAAGGACAGAGAGCCTTTAATGTCTCTGCTACAACCACAGACAGGTTCAGAACTTGGGTTGAATTCTTTTAATATACACCAGTAAATGCTGCCTAAGTCCATATATTTATGCCTTCAGCAGTCAGTAGTTCTTCTAACCACAACCAGGCAATGTTTCATAGAACTTCAGTGGTTTATTTTCTGTGATCCTGACTCAAACATAAGTAAAATACGACATAAAGCTGAGCGATATTCTCAAATTCTCCTGATTAGGGTTAGACAATTAGATATATCATGAAATTTCACATATTCTATTCATAGCACAAGCCTATTTCTCACGACCTTCTAAATTATACAGTTTGAAAAGGTACATTTTCTTCTATAATTTAGAGGCTTTTTTTTTTTTGCTAATTTTCAGTTAAATATAAAAACATTTAAATTATCAATTCAAAGAGCATTTACTGTGGAATTATAGTAGCAAATGAAATAAATGAAGATCTAGACCTGACTATGGTCAAACATAACAAAACCAATAACAAGTACCTGTGTATTAAATCCAGTTAAAACTGCAAAAAAAGATTCACAATAAGTAAAGCTCTGCACGCAATGCAAGAACGTAAAACACTCAACAAATCATTAAAATATTGCAATGTAGAGTATAACTGGACAAACTTAGCAGAATGTAACACCTCCAGACCACTAGGCAGCACCTATGTTTTTATAATCTGTTTCAACAACTACCAATAAATACAAATTAATGAGAAGAAGAAGCAGGCGTAAAGCAATGCTGCAAACAGCTCTAATAAAGCGTAGACATATGTAGGTCAGGATATGCAAGGTTAAAACAGCATCGTAATCAGTTTTTTTGCATTGATGGGACATAATCAATGGACAAAGGAACTGTGACATCACACATTGTGGAAGCAGTAGTCACCTTGATATCTGTTTGTAGCCTTAAGTGACCATATTTAGACATATGGGGTAGAACTACTGGTGGCCAAGGGGTCAGAGGTTAACTAATGCTAAATTATGGTATTCTGACTCAGGAAAACAGTAAACCTCATCCAACAAAGCAAAACAAAGTCATTTTACAGTTTTCTTGGAAGAAACTATTAAACCCCAACTAACGCTACGTTCAGACTGCAGGCAAATGTGGCCCAAATCTGATTTTTTTGCCCATATGTGACCTGTATCCGATCTGTTAAATACGGTTTGAACAGCACAAATCCGACCCTGGCCCCTTTCATACGTGGTCCTAAATCCGATATGTAGCTGATATTTTGCTTCAGTCTGAAAGGCCAAGTCGCATTTATCCGATCTTTACATCACCGAAATGCGACGAACATCGGAATTCTGTGTCCCAGGAGGAGAAGCGGCGGGAAAAACATACATATTTCTGTAAACACAGTGCGTGCCTGCGTGGTCATGTATTACGTCAGGACTTCTTTTGCGCTTCAGGGTCGCATTCAGTTCATACTCAAAACTGATAGAAGTCGCATTTAATGGGTATTATGAACAAGCACACACACATACACACACAAAAAAACAAAGAAAAACAAATGGATTTCACCCAAAAAAATCTGAATTGTGCATTAAGACCTGCTGTCTGAATGCAGTCTAAGTGGAGCTGCCTGTCAGGAAAAAAACTGTTTTACTGAATAAACGGAAACTCTGAAAGTCCAGCTGGGCAAGTAAGAGAGCTGTCATACACACCTGTCAATCATCAACGTCTATTTATTAATGGAGAAAAATGTAAAGGCGGACCATCAAATCACTTATCAGATGGGACTGGAATGAGCCGGACTTGACTTAAATGACTTTTTTGAGTATGTTTAGACGTGAGTCAACAGGAGACGGGGCCTTTTTGGAACCGACTCCGGTGGTCGTCAGGGGTATTAATTCCTTCATGATACATGTCGCCTCGTCAACATTTTCGGCGCATTTCTTCACGTTGTGGTGTTGGCACAATTTTCTTTGACACTAAAGTCGTCACATCACCTCATCGTCACCTAAAACACATGGACTTCCTTGGAAACAGATGCAGCGTACACCGAGTGCGTGCCCCCCTCCCTCTGCTAAAATGTGATCATATTCATATTACCGGCCTCGGCTGGGCAGTAAATTACACAAGACTCATCAGACGCTAGTGGCTCCGTTAGTGTGTGTATAACAAAATAATAAGGTTATGTTCATCAGGTTGTTTTGGTGCTTGTTACTGATGCTGGATTTAGTGCTGTAACGCCATTGGGTTACTGATGCAGGACGCTTTTTGAATATTGATAGAATTCGTTCTGATAATAAATGTCAGTCCAACTGGTTTAAGCACCTGGATCATATTGAACCAACAAAACTGTACATTGGCTCCAATCTAAACACAAGACAGTACATAAGAGATGTTCTACTGCATGGGTTTCTTTAGATACAACCAATCAGTGAGTCCTGTTTGTAACAGAAAAAAACTTGTTTTATCTAGTATGGAAAGCAAGAAACTGCTGATATGAGTAACACTGATCAAGCGGTAACATGTGGACACAGTCTCTGTCATGCCAACAGAGTAACTTATATGCATGTATTATTCATATTTGAGTAGGTATTTATAAGCGCTTTAACATTATGTACAGCAAAATTTGGGGAGATAAAATTTGCAGGTGAAAAATGTCAAATTACAGCTGGGTAACACGTGGACTTGAAACGGACATCAATTTTTTAAGCTTTTTGCAAACATTCAAAACATGCGGTTCTTGGCAGAAATCGATATCAAGTTGGACAAAACCCTTTAAAAATTACATTCTACCATGATGAAAATACATTTTGGTGTAAAATATTGAAAAGTGTGTGTTTTATTGGCATGAGAATGTGGTAATATGTGGACAGGTTGCCATGGTAACACATAGACAACTCTTTACTATTGTATGCATCACCCCAAATGTTGACTTTTTTTTTTTTAAAACAAGCCACCTTGATCGGACCCTGGTCTACAGTTGTTTTTTTTTTTTGTTTTTTTTTTTTAAAGAAATTATCTGCTTCTGAGATTAAATGTGCTACATGTTACGTATTTTAATAAGATTCATTGGAAACAAATGACAAAAGTGCTGGTTTGCAGATGTTTTCAAGGTATACGGTAAAGTGTTATTACACATATATTGGTTTATGTACATTTATACAATAGATTTATACATTTTCCAGTAGACAGAACCTGTAGAGTTAATGTATTGTAATGTGCAGACTGTTTTGAAGTAGATCTGGTTGCTCTGAGACAAATTCTCCAATTTCACATTTTGACCCAAGACTATCTTGGAAACTTGAGCCAACCAACATTTTTAACTGGATTTTTTCTTTATCAGTGACTCACATGTGGTAAAATGTCACTACTTTTATTCTGGAAGCATTTTACTTGTAGACCAGTGTAATTATTTTCATGGTTATATGGGTCATTTTGAAAGGCATGACCCAGTTCACCATTTAGGTTTGAGAAAATATTGGAAAATATCACAGGAGTGAAACAAAAATACACACATCCACATAGTCCACTCACAGAAAAATGTAATTATTTTCTTTAATTTTTGTTTTACAATTTAACCTGAAATGAGGATATGACAAGCCTGAGGAAACCACAAAAAAGGAAAATTGTTCCTGTTACACAAACTACTGATGCAAACACCATCCTTATGGCCAGTTCTAAGGTGGATTTTGTCATTGATCTCAACTTAAAGCAGCGCCGTATTATAAAAAAAACGTCTAAAATATATTCTGATGTACTAGAAAAAAGCAAAAATCAAAGGCTTGTAATAATTTACATGTTAGAAAACCTTAAAAAAGTGTACAAACAGAGACAGCTGTGGAGCATGAAAGCCTGTTTGAGAATCACAGGGTCACACCGTTACACAAATTTGCACTTAGGAGGTGGCGGGTGTAGTGCTGTAATGTTGGACAGTGAAGCACTGCTGCAACAGCTGGGGGTTAAACACCTCACTCAGCGGCAATTTTAACCCCTGGTGTTAAAGGTTGGCTATTTATTTCCATCAAGAAGCCTAGAAATACAGCCCTTTAACAATCTAGGTGTTCGTAGGGTTCCTTTGAGTATTAGCTGAAGATTTTTTCACAAGGACCCAATGGGAGAAGAGATTTTATATCTTTGTGGGACATTTTTGGAAAAATAAAGGATAAATAAATATAATATGAGATTTAGAATTTCAAATAATTGAGGTGACTGATTTATATCTTGGGTGGTCAATGATTTGAAACTAGGAATAAGGAAATACCAGGATGGAATGGCTTCAGAGTCTGGTTTCGACCGGCTCTATATGTAAAGTGTCATGAGATAACTTTTGTTATGATTTGGCGCTATATAAATAACATTTGATTCGATTTGAATGGAAAAGCACAAATATAAAAATATCCTCTAACTTGTGAAACACATCATACTGCATTTCGTTTGTAAATATTAGCGCTGCCAAATGATTAAAATACTTAGATTAATCACATGGTTGCTATGGATTAATTTCAATGTATCATGATTAAATATCATTCATTTTTAATCTATATTAATCACGTTTCATTCTGCATGAACAAACAGACTCAAGAAAGAAGGGAATTAACGTGTTTGTCGCAAGTTGGGTGACACGTTAGCCGAAGTGCGAGCAGAATCCCAGACTAACTTATGCTTCGTGCTAATGTGGTATTTTAAGCTGGAAGTGCTTAGGTGAAAAGAAAACTCCTTCCTGCAGAATGTGCGTAATACTTTCTGTGGGTCGACTGTTCCGTCTTGGGTTTAGCGTCTTCCATCTTTATGGGTTGGTTCTGCTGCCTGTCACTACCGGATCAACTGCCCATTTGTTCATGCGTGATAGTAACTGTACTTGGACAAACTGACCCAAACGCGTTGGCAGAGACGTTCAGAGCCATTCTGCACTGCATCAGATTCATCATGATGATGGATTAATCTGCGTTAATTTTGACAGCCCTAGTAAATATACCTCCATTCCATACATTCAGCTTACAACACATTCAACAAAAAGGTGGCAGAACCGGGGGGGGTTTCAGTGGTAATAATGAGTAAAATAAATGTCCATGAATGTCATTAGAATAATGTGATGTGAGGTGGTGATTGCAATCATCTTCTGGTGCCAACGCATCATCCAGGAAAAGTCTAGTGGAGGGGTGGGAAACCTGTGGTTCTGAGTTACATGTGACTGTTTGTCCTTCAGTCGGGGCTGCTTTTGTCTTTGTCAGAAAACATATGGAAATGAACAACACCTCGTGAATAGCATTATTTTGGAACATTTTACATTTTTGTTTACAACCACTTGTTTCTACTTGTACTTTTATTCTGTGATTATTAAACTATATATACTTGTACATATTGTGGATACTATAATATAATATTATAACACAATCAGCCACTTATTATTTTTTACGACTGCTTTGCTATTTGTTTCTACCAGTCCTTTCCAATGTGCAATTGCAATTTTTTTATAGTTATAAATCTAATCTAATCCCCCTTTCTTCTCTTTCCCCGTTTCTTCCTGCCAGGTCCGGCATCAAAATGTGGTTCAACAAAACCCACAATGAAGACAGTGGAATATCAACGGGAGCCTCATATACTTTTGGAAGTTCCCCACCATTCTGCTGTAATGAGGCTGGATAAAACAAGTAAAAAATATAAATAATCTAATCTAATTTAGTGTGCAAAGGGTCTTAATTGTGGATTTTAATGGATGTTTTAGTGACTCACTGATTTCATTGGATGTTCATTTTTACGAGATGTTTGATTTTATTGGATGTTTGATCTTATTGAATGTCTTATTTATTGCTATTCATCATTTTATTTTGTGGCACCAAAGAGGGTAAGCTCTACCTAGTTTCGTTGTATAGCCATTGTATAATATCATACCATACCAACTTTATTTCTAAAGCACTTTAGGAACTTTACAGCTGGCCAAAGTGCCGTACACAAATCATAAAACAAGGAAATAAATTAGTAAAACAGTGATAACACAGGGTGCAAAGCAGGCTAAGACAACAAAATACAACCATCATAAAAACAAAGACAAATT
>JAPQRP010000012.1:15778349-15805055 GCA_037367295.1 Apogon hyalosoma | reverse complement strand
CTATTCTATTCTATTCTATTCTATTCTATTCTATTCTATTCTATTCTATTCTATTCTATTCTAGTCCCGATAACGTTTGGCAGGTGTGAAAATACATACTATAAACAATCTTAAAACTTCCACTCTAACACATACCTGACAAATTATAGGAAAACTGTGCAATAACAATCATGTGGTCTTCTGGTTATGGTTTGGAAATTCAAAGCATGTTCCCATTTATTTTAACATCAGCTTGTTGTTAACATATTGCTGGTTATATCCAATTCAACACAAGTGGAAAACTGGAACAAATTCAAATGGTTTTCCAGTTCCACTTCAGAAACTAAACAATGACAGGCAGGTGGATAGTCCATGCTAGGAGATACTAAAAGGACATCTTCAGTTATTTCTCTTGTGTAGTTAGAATCCAAGTAAAATAAAATTTTCTAGCCGAATCGATACTGTAGATAAACAGCAAACCTCCACTGATCAAACACAAAAATCTGCATTTCTATCAAAACAGCCCACTGAAAAGATACAGAACTGACGTGACACAGTGACACGAGTCTGTAGTTTGAAGCATAAGAACGAAATCTCTTATTCATGTTCACGTTCAAACGACACAAGAATATGCAAATTGCGCTCTGAGGTGGATTATCCATTTGAGTCACCACATTATGTAATGACGCTATTAAATAGAGGAGAAAATAGAAAAGAGAGGGTTTTGAAGATCCACGTCTACATTTCATGTCAGTCACATCAGGTTTAGAGAAAGACGCGATAAAGCAAACTCAATTCGACCTCGTACTTCAGCGTAGCCCGAGCTTTGCTGAAACAGGTCCTCCTCCTTAACGCGCCTCTGATGTCATACCGCATTTTCATTACAGAGGCAGCTCCTGAATCGTTCTTTTTTAATCTGCCGATGGGAAACTTACTCCTGTTAATGGCGGAGGCACAGAAGATCAATCACAAGTATCCTCTGCCTTTTTTCCCAATGTAATATTTACAGTGAAAGTCTTTAAACTCCTACGTGGAAACTAATGCTCCGCAGGTGGATCTTGATCCTGACGTTAAAGCTGATTTACTATACGTCAAAGTTACAAATCTTCACCTTCTTTCAGAACACTTAGAATCAGATCAAGGCAGAAAACGAGGTTAACTCCTCTTTGAGCATCATCCAGTTTAAGCCAGTTCTGTTTTGATCCAAACTTTCTCACACTATATATCCTTGGGAGTACAAGTGCTCTTCCTCTGCATGCATATTCAAACAGAATGGAGAAGAAAGAGGGTAAACAATTAAAGAGACACTGTGTGTACTTCGGAATCTGGAGCACTACTCTGTTGATAGAAGGGAATTAATGTAACACCATATGATTCTCTGGTGTGGTACACTATGGCTGCGTACGCGATGAGCACATGCTGGGATTCATATGCAAAATATTCATCAAGAGAATCAATAGCTCATCTGTCCTTCACCCTTTTGGGCTGCGGAATTATGGTAAAGGATGTATAATCACAACTACGTCAGACTTAATGAAGCTTTTATTGCTCGCCAGAGTCAGCAGAAGGGCTTCATCTTGTATTACTTTCACATTGCTTTCAATATTTTCCTAAATTAAAGTGTGGCTAAGCTGATTATGTGGTGAAAAAGTGCCGCTCCTGGCTGCAGGTCATTAGCTTCACTGTCTAGCAGGTCAAATGTGGGATGTAAAAGTTTTTGTTGTTCGGAGTTCAATAGATGACTTAATTTGTTGCCTTGGAGAATGAATTAATTAGATAATGTCATTACTACAGAGCAATCTGCTGAGCAAATTGAAATTAAATAATCTGCTACAAAAATCCTCTTAGCAGTCAAAAATGCCCCGTAGCAGTCTTAGACAACACTGGCGGATCACTATCCATGAATCTGCAGCTGCTCCGACTTCAATCCACTCCTGCATCTATCAACATAAGTCCTCTGACATGAGCGACCACATATGTTGACGTCTCCATGCGATCTGTATCAGTAGTTGCTTTTTCATTGGACATTCAGTTGTGCTCATAAGTTTACATACCCTAGCAGAATTTGTGATTCTTTGGCCGTTTTTCAGAGAATGTGAATGATAATACAAAAACTTTTCTTTCACTCGTGGCTAGTGGTTTGGTGAAGCCATTTATTTAAAAAAAAATGTGTTTGCTCTTTTTAAATCATACTGACAACAGAAACTATCCAAATGACCCTGATCATAAGTTTACATACCCTAGTTCTTCATCCTCTTCCTCCCACCATCCAAACACATGCACTGATAGGTTAATCGTTTAATCTAAATTGCCTGTAGGTGTGAATGTGAGAGTGGCTGTTTGTCTCTATATGTCAGTCCTGTGATGAACTGGCGACATGTCCAGGGTGTACCCCGCCTTCACCCGTATGTAGGCTCCAGCGACCCACGTGACCCACGTGAGGATGAAGCGGGTTCAGAAAATGAATGAAAGTAAAAACGGTTTTGAGAGGCTGTTTTGTTGATCCATGATTCAGACTAATCTGTGGAAGTTGCATGATGATTCCAAACAGATCT
The DNA here is from genome assembly GCA_037367295.1 of Apogon hyalosoma. Lineage (NCBI taxonomy): Eukaryota > Metazoa > Chordata > Actinopteri > Kurtiformes > Apogonidae > Apogon > Apogon hyalosoma. Next base: position 15,802,521 of record JAPQRP010000012.1, on the reverse strand, counting down.
TTTGTGCACCCACTGACAACACAAACTGTACAGAAAACAATAAAGGTAAGATCTCTGCGTGATCACCAACTGGGCCAATTTGGTTCGTCACAATAGCTGAAATATTAGAGTGTGTGACTTTTTGTGGCTTTTGGTTGAGTAGTGTGGAACAGCTTTAGAGGTAACAGAGATTACTATCAGTTTAAAACCAAAATGACAGGATCAACCTTCCTCATCATCTCTCTGACACATCTGCTAAGTGATGCTAAACATCCACATGTATCTGTGACTCATAATAAGCAGTTTGCTCAAATGACCTCCACATACATTTTCAACAGGACAGGCTCATTTACCAGGGTCCTGACACGATTACCCTGACGTTCCTAGCTGTTCTTATTCTCTGCTCGATCCCAAGTGAAAACCAATAAAAATTCAACATGATAATTAAACACTGCATATTAAACAAGGCTTGATTGTCAACACCTGTGTGACCTATGTCAGCTCAGCAGGCGACAGCTTGTTCAAGCACAAATGGAAAAAAAAAAAAAATAAGCCAATTAACCAGCCTGTCATATGTGTATTGTATTTTCGTGGAGTTATTTCTATAAATAAGGACTTCGGATTTAATAGATGTGCGACTCTGTAAACAGTTCCACAGCATGATCTGATGGCCATATGGGTGTATACAGACAGGGTTCTGCTTATTACCAAAAATGTGTCCAAAAAGAGAGGAGGGGAAGAGAGAGAAAAGTGAATGAATCATCACATTCTGTTCTCTGCTGGTACAAATAAAGTCAGTGTGTTTGAAGTCACTTAGGAGTTTGCTATTCCCAAATGGAAGACTGTTTGAGTCGATGTTTAACTGTTCAAACACGAGTCTGAACAACCAAGATGAAGAGAGAGCAAATATCACCAAACCACAGATGAAAAGGGAGCCTCCTACAGCTATTGACGTCTCACAACAAACTCTTAATTAAAAAATACACAAGTTTAACCACAAGTGGTCGGAAGATTTGCTCAAAAAACAGCGTCAGTCCGGTGGCAGCGTTACGATCCAGGCGTACTGTTGTGGAATATTGAAGTAAAAAAGACAAAGACGCAGGAGTCTGAGGAAAAGTCTCAGTCCTCAGTCTTTCATTCCAGCCGTTTAATACACATAATAAATGGAAGTCATGACCCAAAATGACCAAAATATTAACCCATAAAGACCCAAACAGCCACTAGTGATCAAAAGCATCTACTGATCTAAAATGGTTAAAACCTACTTAGAAGTCAATTCTATCAATACATGTAAATAACTGGTGTAAAATGCAGTTTGTCGTGTTTTCATGGTCATCAGATATGACCCATTTGGATGTTCAGAGGCTCTGTAGTTACTGTGGAAACGCTGTCATCTTCTACATTGATTCACCAGTAAAAACCATGGAGTTGGATCAATGACAGTGGATGGACACATATTTTTACATTCAATTATTGATGCCTTTGGTAAAAAAAAAAAAAGTCACTTTTTCCTCAGTTTTTTCAGATTCTGATATAATAACCTTTGAATTTACTATGAGTTTTCATGAATATCTGCATGATCAGTGAATTAAACATACAAAAATGCATGATTTACACTGAAAAATGCAAAATATATATCATAATACTGGAAGGTCTCAGAGCGTCTGTCTGTGCGTGTGTGTATCTGAAAAATTGAGACATTTTTAACCGGCCAGTTTGGTACTTACAGTTGTGCTGGTTCAGGCAGCTAATCTCAAACCGGCTGACGTGATCACACCAAAAATCAGAGCATTCAAGAACTGAAAATTTGGTTCCTGACGGGCACCAAGTAAAACTTGGTTTATCTGGGCGAACTGTGACAACGTGAGTGAACATCACCAAGTCAATCTGGGTCATAAGCAGAAAAATAAACAAACCAAGAAAATGTGAGTGTGGAAAACAGCAGTGAAACCGAGTTGGAATGTTCTGTGTGGCATTAATTAAAACCATCTTTTGAGAGTTCTGCGTCATCTTTACAGCCGCTCGTACATTCACTTGCAGACGGGTGGTTTTTCTCCCACAGCATATCCCATCATGCATCAGTCCTACTACATCTATGGTAAGTGTCAAGGGATAAAACAGTAGTAATATGACATCTCCCTTCTTTTTTTTTTTTTGCACAATGGTATGAACGTGTACCGATCACGGGCAAGCACTTCGGTTCCTAGTGTAACTGGTGCGAGAACTGGCTCCGACATCGGTCTGAAAACAGCTCAAGGGCATTGGGCAACCCATAATGTCAGTTCCAACAGTATCCGAACATCCAAAGATATGAGGCAATACACAACAGTACATGTGTGTTTACTACGTCTGACTTGATAAACATCTTCTCATGAGAAGGGACAATGACTTGGACTGCCTGGTTGTTCTGTAAACATTGTCACATCCCCTCAATATTTGATGAAGTCAATACTTTGCTTTTTGTTTCCTGGTCAATAATGCATCAAAATATCAAACAATATTTTAGTCTAACGTGGCCTATCTAGCACCGTTTCCATCTTGAAACACTGTCAGTTCTTGGGGAGCTTTTATTCCGGAGATCAAAGTGTAGCAAGGCTTCTGTTTTTACCCGACTGCATAAAAGATCAAGGCGTGTAATGAGGCAACCTGAAAGGTGATAGTTCAGAAGATGAAAGTATTGACTGCTTTTGGTACTGTATGTCAGGGAGATGTGTACCATTCTCATATTCTACCATCAAATGCTTCCTCTGTATTAATGATCGTGATTATGATCTACTGTACAATATACACTTGATCTCTGCTCACATTCATTAAGTTGAGTAATATCTGTGCATGTTATCTGATATGGAATACCCTCGGACTCAGACTGTGAGACTGTGCTTTACAGCCTGTTGGTAAAAAGGATCTCAAGAACCATTAGATCATATCTTTACAAAAGCTTGATGAGCCAGTTTGTTGAAGTGAAAAGTCATTAACGTTTGCTGAATGCTCCATTGTACACGTCCGTTCACAGATAAGGTTACGTCGTCCACGTTAAAAACGGACGCAAATTTAAAGCACAATCGCCGGGCCTCGAGACGTATGTTACCAAAAGGACGGCGCAGACGGCAATCTGTTAATCTGGTTATTATCATTGACCCGTTTGGGAAGGAAAGGGCATTGTAATCAGGCAGGCACCATGCAGCGTTCATCAATACAATAAACGATAGAAAAACTGAGGTTAATCTATTGGCCATAACGCTGGTCATGCTGCGCGCAGCAAGTCGGCTCACCCTCAGGGGGGGGATATTAGCACTTCATCTTCACTTAACCCTCTGTGGGGCAGCTGAGCAGTGATTGGACATACAAGTATTCTCCCATGCACCATGAAGCTGTTGCTCACATGTCACATGTGCTTCAAGTATTGGCAGGATGTCTCGTTTGCTACTGAGTCACTCAAGTCCCAGATGCTGTAAACTTCAGCTAAAATGATGATGTTTTTACTGCCTTTACTAACATTATATTTAATAAACTTGATATTTCTAGATGGGGTAATGAGTGTGAATCATTGCAACAAGCACTTTTCAAGCACAAATTAGTTTTTAAGGAGCAATATTTAGCTTTTTTTTAAAAAAATGGAATTATGCATTTTAAAACATTTCCCTGTGGTCTCCATAAACTGTAAATGCTCTGCTTGGGTCTGAATTCTTCATTAATTCAACTCCACAGGTCCATCTTCAACTCTATTTCTGACTAATGACACTAGAAAGGTGGTTTTGAGCACTGGCCCTTTAAATGCACATGAGCCACTTCATGCCCCGCCCCCTCCAGGATGTTGACTGTGTTGCTCTGTCCCGTTCAACCAAAAACTGAACATTTTAGGTAATCGGCTCAAAGTTTGGACATAATTTCAGTTTTTACAACAGCTGCTGCCTCTGACAAACAGTTATGTCGTACTCGGAGAAATGTTCATTGGAAGTCTGGAGTTTATATGTGCAAATGTCGTGACGTAACTAGTTATAAAACGTAACAAATTAAGCAGGAATTAAAACGGGTTGTAGAAATCCACTCAATTTTTGCCAGAATATATATATATAAAAATAGCTTTGCAGCACCTGGAGGGTTCAAATTCAAACTGTATGAACTATTAGGGTCCAAATACACAAATAAATGAACCAAAGGCTAATAAAAGTGGGTCTAGCAAAACATGAGCCCTAAGTGGCAATGCTTGATCGTTTTTTGGGATGATTGGAGAAAAAAAAAAACATAATACATGTTATATGAAGCCACATATACATAGCCAGATATTTAAGGAAGCTGATATTTCCCCACCTGAGTAATGAAATACTCATATCTACATGAAAAATATGGTGTACAGCACTACCATGGGGTTAGAATAAACAAAGGTTGCACAGACAATATTGATGCTTTTTTTGTTGTTGCATACAGTGATGTATATGTGTGCTTCTGTGAAACTGGTCCCTAAAAACAGGACACGGGGCTAAAATTCAAACCAAATATAGACAAATGGTATGAAACAAGTTTGGAAACACTTCGGGTCTATTTTAAAAATAAATATTGACTGAGATAAAAGAGAAAATATTTTTCAGATAAAACACATTTTTATATTATTTTTTGCACAAGAATCCGCATGTTACTTGTTAAAAAGGACCCAAAAATGACACGCTGCTATTTTTTTCTGAATATCTCTTCATTCTCTCACAGGTACTTTTTGGGAATTGAACTAATTATGCAAGGCAGAGTGTTTTGCAAAAATGACAGCTGTAGCAAAATCACTCACGATTTATTTGTGTTTAACTGGGCAGGTTCCACGTGTAATGAGTGGATATGATGGGTTACATACAAAACCTGGAATGAGACTGCTGATTCATGAAAAACCCGTGTCTGGATTAGAAAAACTATTAGGATGGACACATTTAACACAGTGTCTTTATTTATAGCGGTATAAAAGACCATTTCAAGTGATTTTTCAAGATAAAATGCACTGACATCTGAGTAGCTTTTCATGTCCCAATTTTGGTCCTATTTTTGACTCCAGTATTTTATCAAAAATTCAGTAATTTTGGGATGGCTCAGAGCAAGAGTATAATTTTTTTTTTGCATTTATCTGAGGTCATCATTAGGTCCATCCTGGGGGAAATATGTCTAAATTTCTCTTTTATTATTGGGTGTAAAAAAGCTGGCAAAGTGCCGGATACCAAAATGAACCCAGTTTCATAGAAGCACCCATATGCATAGAAACTCATAAAATGATGTATTCACTTCTCTCAACATTGACATTTTTATTATAATATTTCAGATCAGTGGTAATGGGAAGCTCCATATGCTGTAGGTTTTGTCCAAACTGTGTACATCACTGCAATATCAGAATGTATGTGGATCACCTCACTAGGTAAACACAACAAAAGCAAAAAAAGGCAAACACTCTGTAGATCATTACAATTAGAAAGGTGAGAGGATTCACTGGCCTCATTATGACAGAATCAAGAATCACGAAACCTGTCCTCTTCTAGTCTTTAAATAATAAGATTTCACAGTCCGGAGAATTGCTTTAAACAGCCAAGTGAACTGTTCTGAACATGGTTTTGTAATAGATACAAAAAGTTGTACTGAAATCTTGTTCGATTTTCCGGAGTCTTTACAATCAACAGAACCTTGAAACTACATTCCTGCCGATGATGACTCAGCTTCTCATTCTATTATTTGTATTTCTTTCTTTATTTCATCTTTATTTATTCAGGCAGTCTCACTTAGATTAGAGGAGATAGACACCTGAAAACAAGAAACATTTAGACGAGGAGAGCAGGCAAACAACATCACAGACGAGGGAATCAAACCCAGTTACAAGAATCAGGAAACACATTAAATAACAAAACTCTAAAACCTCGGAACAGAGCGAAGGTCTCCAGTTTGAGAGCAATTTATGGTTCACGTTATTTAGGAGATGTGTGGTAGCTGAAATCGCTGGAATACCTTCAGTTAAATAAGAATGTGTCCTGCACAAAGAGGATTTGATGACAGAGGAGTCATTTCTTAACAGTTCTCATCTCATTTGATCCCTTTCTAATTCACCCCCCCCAAAAAAAAAAAAAAAAAAGGGGAGGATAGGGGGATTGTTTTGGGTTCGGTTTGTTTTTTATTTGTTAACACTTTAGCAGCAAAACTATTGGTTGAATTCATACTAAATTGGGTTTTATAGATTGCCAGTGATCCAGAATAGATCAAATTGCATTTTGGGAAAAGTAGGTCAAAGTTACAATTTTTTATGATTTTTTTAATATCTTTTTTTTTCTTTCCATTTACTTATAATGGCTGAAATTTGTCTATATTTATGCTGACATCAGCACACGGACAGACGTGGTGACATCAGCTGGATCGATGCCAAAATAAGCTGCAATATGTGCGAGGGGTGGGGTTCGTTGTGCCTGGCAACACTTGTTTTCGTTTAGAAAAGTGTGCAGTGGTGAAAACAACAACAGAAATTGTAGCTTTTATTATTCTGTCACTTTTTCTTTGTTTTTTTTTTTACTCTAAAAGTTGTTTCTTTCTGGTTCTCATCCTATTTGGTCACTTTCTGATGTTAGAGTTTGACAGACAGCAGGTCTTAATGCACAATTTGGATTTTTGGGTGAAATCCGATTTTTTATGTGTGCTCATTCATATTATACATTACATGCGACTTCTATCAGTTTTGAGTATGAACTGAATGCTACCCTGAAGTGACCCGCATGAGCAAAAAGAGGTCCTGATGTAGGCTAATACGTGACTACGCAGGCACGCACTGTGTTTACGGAAGTGACACTCCTGGGACGCACAATTGTGATGTTTGCCACATTTCAATGACGTAAAGGTCGGATAAATGCGACCTGGCTGTTCAGACTGAAGTCACATTGCAAAATATCGGATTCGTATCGGATTTAGGACCACATACGAAAGTGGCCTGGGTTGGATTTGAAAACATTGGGTTTGTGCTGCTCAAAGTGTCTTTAACAGATCGGATACAGGTCACATTTGGGCAAAAAAAAATCGGATTTGGGCCACATTTACCTGCAGTCTGAACGTAGCCTTAGTTTCCCCACAGTGACTCACTGCTCCCTCTAGTGGCCACATAAATCCTCTGGCCTGTCAGTGTAAATTAATTCAGCTCATAACTCTGCAATCCATTCCACTGGCATCTTTGGCAGGACTTCACAGCTCTTTATTTTGAACTCTCTGATGATAATTTTAGGTCATTTCTTTTTTTATATATTTGAAAGTATAAATACCACATAATGCCCTATTTAGGGAAAAGTTAGAAAACTGCTTGCGCAATTATAGTTACTAGGAAGAAAGAATAATCTAAATTCAGAACTGTAACACCACACTTGCACTGACCATAAAATTGCGTCTCTATAACTTATTCATCAGGTGACTGTTTCTGCACTGTCAAAAACACTTCCTTTCACAGTGCTCGGCTGTGAATCTGTGAAAAGCCCCTCTTACATTTTGGGATATCATCACTGTAATAAAATAAAACTGAGGGTAGTGGTGGATTCACTATGGTGCTTTAATGGCCTGTTTTGCTTCCTTCTTGTAGTCACATAAATCCATCGGTCCCGGTAAATAAACTTAGTTCATTCTGTATCGCTACAATCCAATACATTAGCGTCTTTAATCTACCCGGTCCACTCTGTAAAGTCTGCCAGGTCACACTTCCATGTGTTTACTGCACACCAGAATTGATTTTTCCTCTTTTTTTGTGTCTTACGGTGGATGGTGGGACAACAGACACACCAAACACTGGCTCTAGAGGTGGTCTTTATGTGCGGAGGAGGGGAGCTTCACCACTAGATGCTTCTACATCTACATGAACCCATGAAGACCCAAACAGCCACTGGTGACCAAAACCATCTACTGATATAAACTGTCAAATACCTGATGATCCACTAATCCTATCAATCCATGTAAATAATTGGTGTAAAACGCAGTTTGTCATCTTTTCATGGTCATCAGATATGACCCATTTGGACGTTCAGAGGCTCTGTAGTTACCGTGGAAATGCCGTCATCATCTACAACATTGATTCACCAGTAAAACCCACGGAGCTGGATCAATGAAAGTGAATGGAGACACTTGGTTTATGTTCAGTTGATGATACATTTTGCTAAAAAAAAGGAACTTTTTTGATATAATAAACCTCAACTTTAATCTGAACTTTATGAACATCCACATGATCAGTGAATTAAATATAGAAAAATACCTGATGTTCACTGAAAAAATGCAAAATACAGAGAATAATGTCATAATAAGTTGTAATAAATCTCTTAAGAAAAGTTTAATACAGAGAAAAAAAAAATATTTTGGATCTGCCACAAAAGTAGCACTGGGTCTTTATGGGTTAAGGTTCCTTTCCCTCTATATCTTCCAGCGCTAGAAGAGGTCAGTCATTGGTAAACATGACCTCTTGAGTGTTTTGTGAACAGTGATTTAATATTCCTCAATTATCCATGTGGTTTGGAACACAGTGGGGTTCTAATTTGACTCTAATACTGCTCACACCCCTATGACTAATACTGTGAAGGGCAGCAACACACTCAAAAAATAAACTGTCAAGAGTCTGAGCACCCACATTGCTTTTCTTCAGTGTTGGAAAAAAAAATAGCTCAATTGAAGAGAGCCATCTGGAGGAGGCATTATGGCTAAGAACTTATAAAAATGGAGCAAAACCAGTCTCAGCTGAAAAAGAGGATCGTTTGGTAAAAAGACAGGAGGAAGATTTGCCTCGTGTTAATTATCACCTATTAAGAGCACATACAGTATATCACCAAATCCCTTTCCTCTGTAATGAATATGCAATTTCTTTCTTAGAGCACAGAGTGCTCTAAATGCTACTCTTTATCATTTATCATCCATCTGCAGGGCTAGAGGAAGTCCATAAATACAAGGTCAGGCAAGATGATGGCTACTAATTTGGCTTAATGGTGCCATGGCCTCCTATTGCAATGACAAGATTATGCAAATAGTGACATTAAAAATGTTCTGATAAGGATGAGAAAATGTGTCACCGCAATGAAATATGGCACATGTGATCATTAGGGAAACTCTGCTTCAATAAAAACGCCACACGAGTGAATCCTGACACACTTTTTTTTTCTCTCAACTTAATAAATAATATTTTTTCCCTTCATATTTCTAATCTATATTTCCTAAGCAAGCAAATCAAGCAAAAAGGCACCCCCCCAAAAAAAAAAAAAAAAAACCCAACATGATTCGAGAGTTATTAAAGACTGGAGTGACAGAGCGCAGCAGTAGACAAGAGAAATCGCATCTGAACGGGAATGTTAACAATTCATGTCTTCGCTCCATGTTTTACCTGCTTCTGACTGACCTTCTCCATCTAAATACGAAGTAGAGCTGTAAGTGATGGAGTGCGTGGCCTGGATTCCAGCATTATGAAACTACAATGACATAACGCTGTCAACAGAGGTCGACCAATAATGGATGTTACAAGGCCAGAAAAACCTGATGGCTGACAAACCAAAGTTATTAAATATCTGCGCTTACTCCAAGTATTAACCCAACCCAGGAGTTGTGTCGTCTAAACCTGATTTTCACAAAAAAGCAGCTGAACATTTAGTCCTCTGTGAATCCCACAAAATCTTTAGAGGTTTGTTCTGGCATCAGGCAGATTCTTTAAATATTTTAAGTTGTGAGATGTTTCCTCAATGGATCGGCTTTGTCTGTCAAGCGCATACCATGGATACTCGACGGGATTGAGATCTGGTTGTCCTTAGACTATTTTTGCTTGGTATTAATCACTGCAGACCATAAACACCCAACAGTTTTTGAGATGCTATGACCCGCTCGTCTTGCCACGTCAAGTCACACAGACACTTCTTGTCTTTTACATATTTTTTCTACTCATACACACACATGCAGGAAAAAGAAAGCAGAAGCAAAAAAAAAAAACAACAAACAAATAACACCCCTCCACAGGTCAACAACATGTTTTCTGTGCCAGATAGGACTTAACAGCGGACCGTCTTTCCAACTAAATGTCCATCCAGAGTTGTAGGCTTGCGGTTATATTTTCCATACAATCTACAGGACTTATCTATATTTTAAACTGACATAAATCACATTCGAAAAAATAGTATAAATATGAAAATACTATAAAACCCTTAAAGCTGCGTATAACTTTCGACACCAATTTTTCGTCACATCTGTAAAACCCGAGTGATAGCCTAAGTATCACAAATCCGTTAGACTTTCTGTGATTACGCACCTGAATCACTTCCCTTCCAAGTGTACTCCATCACAAACAATCCATTTGTTTATATAGCAAAACGAAACCTAAGTGCAACCGTCACTTGTTTTGTTTTTTTGTTTTTTTTCGGAGTTCCACGCAGCCACAGTAACAAGAGACAATGAAGCCGTTTCCGTGTTTGTTGCCACTGCAGTCATACTGCGGCAGTGTGGAATTCCAAAAAAACCCAAGTGACGGTTTTGTTTAGGTTTCGGTTTGGTATGTAAACAAACAGACCACATGTGACGGAGTACACCTCGAAGTTGTTCACCATGAGGGGAGTGATTCAGGTGTGTAATCATGGAAATACTTATGGATTTGTGATACTTAGGCTATAACTTGGGTTTCACAGATTTGCTGAAAAATTGGTGACGAACGTCATACTCAGCTCATGGGAACCAGTTTTTGGAAAAGTGACTAAAGAAAAAAAAAAAACAATACTTGTCTCTCACTATTTTTTTTCCCCCCAAAAAAAGGTCCTATGGGCATATCCCTATTATTTACTTTTAAGGGTTTTATAGTATTTTTTTATATCTATGCTATTTTCTCTTCATGTAGCTTATGGATAGCATTCTCAATTTCGTAGTACATGTAGAGTGACAATAAATACATTAATTCATATTGTGGCGAAGGCAACATGATTTCAATAATAAATCATTATTACACTCCTGTGCATTTAAACTGGGACACAGACAGTGGTCCGATTAAGCATCCAGTTACAGCCGTGTATGTAAACACACAGACTATTTTACCTTCAGCAGATTGTGTTACATTTGGAGACAGACACGTAGCAGTTGTGTTGACATGGTAACGTAATATACATTAATTTGTGTTGTGTGAGAATTTGCATCCATTTTTGCAATCTAGTGTGTATAGGGATATTTTGTAAAATTAAAGATGCTTGGACACCATTTTATTTTTTTTTAATGGAGGGTGAAAATACCGTTTTAGAAAAATATCTACATTAGTGTGGACAGTGCATAAATGTTTACTTGCGAGCTAATATATCCCACCCAGCAGGATACCACTTCATTACCACTTTGTTGCTGTGTTATGTTAATTTCAAGACCCCTAAGGTTGAACGAAAAAGATATATAAATGAGTACATGTATGAGTACCATCCCCCACTGACCACACACCACCATTAATTATTTTACAATATGTGCAAATAAAAAGAAAGACAATAAAATTGAACATTAGAAGAAACACACACACTGGGAATAAATAGAAACAATGCAAAGTGTTATGAAAGGAAATAAAACATCAAACACAATGGACACAAAGAGGGAATAGCTAATGAACTCTGAGCACACTTTTTGTTCCAAAAACAAGAAAATAAGTGAAAATCAATAAAGAAAACTAAGTATCTGGATGCAGGCTGATACATGACAGAATCATTCATTTTCCAAAAACGTCACCCCCAGGCTTTCATTTCAAGCTATACATTATTTTCCTCATTTTGTATGCAGGCTACTACTTCCTAAATCCATCTTCCGTGTGGTAGTAGTTGTTTCTCCTTCCAATATCTAGTTATTTGCTGACTTTATTTTTATCCATACCTGAAAAAACAGGAAATGTTTGGCACAGTATGGAAAAGTGCAAATAAAAAAAGTTATTTACCTTGATGTATCACCTTCTCATTTGTGCGTATATTTGCTATTTCTATGAATTATCCTGTCTATTTTGTGTGCTTATCCTGAAATACCTTCTTGGAGGTTAAATGAAATCCATATAGAGTGGATTTAATATGAATTATTTCTAAATAGGCATATGGAAGATGAGGGATAATAATAGTATTGTCCCAGATACCATTTGTGATTTCTTTGAAATTAAGAGAGAGTAATTATAGTGTCAGACGCCTTTATATTTGTGAATGGACTAAAGTGAGGACAAATGTGAAGTCCAGATCGACTTGGGTTGTGGGTGTGAAATTTAGAACTGGGCATATTGATCTAAATATCAATAGTATCGATACCAAAGTGAGTATCTGCATTGGACTGATACTAGTGTGATGAGATCGATACTTTTATTGCAGTTTCTTTTCTGTACGTCGGCCGGAGGCTTGCACTACTAACTTTACTTTTCCACAAATATCTGCATGCAACGGAAGGTTTTTTCTTTAGTGTTGTTTATATTATTATATTTATGCTTCATTACATTGTTGCTTTTGTTTACTTATTTTGCACAACTGGCTTTGTTACTTTATTACTATTTTTCAGAAACATCTGCATGTAATTGAAAGTATTTTTTGTAGCGTTGTTGACATTGTTATATTTATATTTTTATTACAGTGTTGCTTTTTTGTTATTTTGCACTAGTAACTTTTTCTTAAACAATTGTGTGTTCTAAAAGGTAAAAGGGGGGTTATCTTGTTATTTTTATATTGTTAAATTGTTTTATATTGTAGTTAGTTAATAAAAATTATGTTTGTCTAAAATCTTTGTCATGTGTTTTAACATAATCAGAATCAATTAACTAAAGGCAAAATCACAAAATTATTCAATGAGCGTGACATTACGATACATTTCCCTGTATTTACTTGGTATCGGATCGATACCAAAATTCCCAGTATCGCCCACCTTTAGTGAAATTACGGAATGGACTTGAGGATGAATTTAAGTTGTTCACTTCTTTGACAACGTTTAAAACAATGCCTTGAGTTTAAAATAATTTATTAATATTGAATTGAGATGTAGATGTGCTTTTGTTGTTGATTTTTTTTTTTTTTATGGTGTGAATGCTTGATGCTGTACACATTTAATTTCATGTAAGCAGTGTACCAGGTGAAAAGGATTGGCAAAAGAATAAGCTTCTGCTTCTAGCCTATTCCTTTTTTGGTTTTTATGTTTATTATAATTATTGTATTAAGTGCAATGATTAATGTACAAACCAAAAATAAAGTCATTCATTCAATTTGTGACAGATTTTTTTTTTTTTGAAAAGCACTAAAAAAAATGTATCTTCTTTACCTGGAGATTACTTCTCAAAACAGCTCAACAGCTGAACTTCCTTCGACCATAAATGACACTTGCAGAAGAGGACAGATTGCATACACAGAAGTACCACGCAGGGAAAGAGAATCCAAATAATCTGCTGCCTCAAGAATCCTGTTCAGCCTTGCATTCTCTTCCGGCGTCTATTTTTGCTCCGTTTTTGTCAAGACAAAAATATAGAGGCCAGCGATATGACAACCTTTTCTTCTCTTTTGACAAATAAATGGAGTCAGTAAACATACTTTGAGTGGCTGGTCTATGCTATTGATGGTTTCCTTCTGTATTTTTGTTACACATTAACACTGCAGGTTTAAACATGCACGCTAGAGAGATTTAATTGTTTGGTGGCACATTAGGGTATTAATATATTTTAATAACAGTGGAGGATAATAAGATTTGGGAATCATTTTCCCTTTTGGGAGACGCACAGAACAAATGATAGTTACAGCAACACATAACAAAAAATATGACTCACAAGAGGCTGCATTTGTTGACTTCACTAAAGTGTGCTTATATCTATTGGATGGGTAATGGATGTCTGAATGATATAAATGTCGGGACACAGTATCATCTTTTCGTATGTGCCTGGGACTCCTTGTGCATCTTCCCTCAGCCTCAAAGCACATAGAGAGCAAAGCTTTTCACCCTTATGTGCCAACTTTTTGATAAGCACAAAGAGACATCTTAACCACTTGTCAGTCAGCTATCGTAGCGGCAGGGCCAGAAGACAGGCAGCCCAACAAAACAAACAACCAGCACTCCTCCATCTAACCTATCTCGGAATAAATGGACAAAAGCAGCAAGGGAGGCAATAACCAGACTACTAAACCTGCTTCTCTCACGGTCAGCACACCAGCCAATTCGGCATCAAGACACCCAAATGATATTGCGTATGTGGAGGCTGAGCCCAGCCAAGTGTAAATAAGCATTTCCACACTCAGCATTGGGTGTATAACATGGTGTCAGGTGGGTACAATGAATGTAGAGAGGCAGAGGGAGCAATCAGCCAACCTTCGCTTTGCTGAGATGGAGGGCCACCGCCGCACACACAAACAACCAATCACCCACAAGACAGTGATTGATGTCTCATCCCGCTTTGAAATCTATCACCCCGACCAAGTAGCTGTCGAGACCCCGTCTGACAGATTGTTAAACACAACTTAATATGCATCAGCCATGGCAAATACTTCATTACTTCTTTATTAAATGAACTTGAGACATGGTGGACACTGTCCAAACCTGTATTTAATACACTGTTTTGTGTCCACATGGAGACACTCGTAAAGGTTCAGCGTGTTGGATATCGGGGGATTTAGGAGGATCAAAAGGCATAAATGGAACATAATATTCATAATTATGTTTGTAAAGAATAAACTGAAGACAGAATGACCTGTTTGTGTCTTTAAATGGGTTCTATGTTGTATTTTTGCATCACCTATTTGATTAAATTGCAATGAATTTAGCATAAAGATCCTCCCCATTCACCTAATCATCTCTAGTCACCTCCTACCACCTATTTATGTTGTCAATATTTTTATTCAAGAGTTAGCCACAAAAACATGCATTATTACAATTTGTCCATATTTTGAAAAATAAACACAGTGTACAAACCAAAAGTACAACAGAAGAAAGCAAACATAACAAACACACATTTTAACAACCCTCATCCACCCCCCCCCCCACATCCCAGTAAATTAATCCTAATCTCATTGAAGCGTGTGTTATTAAACTATTAGCAGCTTTTTAACATTTGTATAAAATGAGCAAAGGACTAAGGTTCAGTTTGTAGTATATGGGGCCTCTTGTGGTGAAGTTGTGGATTATTCTATGGTGGCCACTCGAGACATGGAAGGCCTTGTTAGAGCAGGTGTTTGATTTGTTTATTATGGCTTCATAGGTAAGAAAATAGTAAAAACAGAAGTCACAAAATCAGTTTTTAGCTGCTGTTGAAATGTGGTGCAACATGGCGGAGTGTTCCCTCTCATTCTAAGGCCAATTATTACAATTTTTGTGTGTTTATGGATATTGTATTCCATTTCTTCAATTATATCCCACAAAATCCACCTAAATATTACACACTGGACCTTTAAACTGATAAGCATAACTATCTGTATGGCAGTTCAAATCTGAAAATCGGTAGAACTGAGTAAAAAGGACAATGCCACACATTTTTCTTTTAATCCAACAAAGTGAATGTGATCAATTTAATATTTTTCAACAGCCATTATACTAAACATCACAGGAGCTGAAAAAAACAAAGGATATATCTGATGTGTTCTAATGACTTACTGTAGAAGTTCTGGCTTCAACACTTCATTAGCAAAAATCCAACGCACTTCTATTTGTGAGCGTGGTGAGGCAACAGATGTATTCTTAGATCTGTGAAATCATGTCTTGGCAGTGTCATTTTTGTTACCTCACCTCACCTTTCAAAGTTTACTGAAAGTCTGTGAATAATACATGCATCTACTGTCTTTTTGCCAAGGCTTCCTCTTGGTATTTCTAAGCAGCTTATTTCTGCTCCCTCTACCTGTTTGGTTGCAAATTGGTACAGTATAGAGAAGCTTGACGTAAGTAGTCAGCATAATTATTTAACATCCTTTGGCTTCCTGACAATAATTGATTGAAGCTCTTCTGACTGTGTCCTCGTAGACCACACAGTGCACACTCTGTGACTTATGTAAGGTAAAACCTTGCCAAAAAGGTCTAAATGATGAATGCCAACGCGGCCTGAGTTGCATTCGTTACAAACACAGGGTAAAGCCACCCAAGGGGCAAGCGGCATCACTTAGTTCTTCCACCCACATGGAGCTTTCTGTTTATCATCCACCATCTTGACAAGTTGTTCCTCATCCCCACACTTATATGTCCTCCTCGACCGCTTGTCCCCTCCCTCCGTTGGCTGGGGATGTCACAGCAAAGGGGGGGAGATGTGCTTTCACAGCCAGGGTTATTTTTCTTCCCTGATCCCTGTCTGATAAGTGTGTTTGCTCTTTTGTGTCTGGGGCTACTCTTAATCAAGAGGAGGTGGAACATAGAAAGAATTTGGAGGGGTTTCTGATAAGGAAAGCATCTGTTTAACATTTTTCTCTTTTTTTTACATGCAGGGTTACAAACGATAGTCAATTTAGGTGGAGGAGAGGCAGATAAAAAGGGTACAGCACATTAATGCAGATGTATTCTGCTTTATCTCACACATTCCATACAATACTTTACTGTAGCTGTTCGGTGGAATTCTATTTTCCCTGGATACCGGTTGGTGACGTAATTGAAGGTACGTTTCTTGCCTTTTTTCGGATAATGCGTCTAAGGTACTGTATATGAACTATGTCGTCATTCATGGAACAATTTCCACGGTGCTGAATTGAAGATAATTACGCCTACTCATCTCGTCACGGGACGGACACATCAAATAGCAAAACCCTGTATATGCATGTGAAATGGAACAAATCAGAAATGGCAATCATTCTTTTTCTGGATGCAGTATCTGTGACGGGCAGAGAGAGGATACTAATTTAGCATTTCAAAGCCATTTCGCTGTTCACATCCGACTTTATACCTGTAATCGCCTCCCACAAATATATTTTTAGCCTCTTGGATTCTGCTGTCCCCACTGGCTGCCTCCCCAGAGAAATAACCATCCCGGCACTGACATCCACGGTGTGTTCTCTATAGATCAAACAGGCCTGGTTCTGAATTGCCAAGGCCCTGAGGGTCCAGGCTGCCAAAAACACATGAGCGCTCTTTGTTAATGCCTATACTGGTCAACTATCAATGCATCTTGAAGGGAATTTACTTATTCCTCTAAGATTGGCCACATTGAAAAGCATCACATAGTGGATAAAGGTACATGTTCGAGAAAGAAAAGTGAAAGAAAATGAAAGTGGCTTAATCTCCTGTGGCTTCAGGATTCATGCTCCTTTTCTTGGGATCAAATTGAAGTTTCTTCCCTTGGATTTCTAACTTTCCGTCTCCTCCCTATCCACTCTCTACCTTTAAAAAAGCCAATTAAAATAAAAGTATTTGTATGTGGGCTCCTGCTTAGTTCAAACAAAGACCTAATCATACAGCATCACTGGCATGCAGAGAAAAAAAACAAAAAACAAAAAAACAGACTATGCTTGGCAGAGGGGTAACGCATTGGCCTGGATTCTAAGGAAAAGTTTGTTCCACTTTCTCTCCACTTTTCACTGGTCTCACAGTGTGTTTGTTGCTCCAAAATCAGAGATCAGCACATTTGTTTAATGTGGAAATTAACTTTCATCCTGTCATGCTAAATTTAACATAGTACAAAGCAACCTTTTATGGGGAGCTGTATGGTGGTGGTTCTCATTTTAGGAAACCTTCAGAGAGAAAACACTCCAAAAAGACTTATATTAGATTCTCTTTTCCAGTGCTCATTTTCAGAAGTAATTTTTGCAACATTGGCCCCATCAAGAACGCAATTTTCACAAGATGCAGAATTGAAAGAAATATGTAGGCACTTTGACTCAGAAGTGAGATGCAACCGCTACTCATTCATCCCATTTTGTGTCTTCCTCCTATTAAAAACATCCCTGGGAATCATTCTACAAGAACAATGAGCCACTGCAAAATACTAAATATTTTATTTAGGCACACATGGAGTGAGTTTTGGGATTAACATGTATGCAGACGGTTGATGAATTAAGGAGATGCTACACGCTAAAACATCCAGCCTCATTCATGTGACTCAACTGTGTCAGAACAGATCACTGCAGGTAAAACTGAAGATACATGGGTTAAAAATGGATCAACACACCATTGATTCTTTTATATCAAACTGTGCCCTGCAAGGCCAGTCTATTTAGGATTTCCCTGTGTTGTGAAATTCATGTAAAAAAAAAAAAAAAAGAAAGAAAAGAAAAGAAAAAGAAAGAATAACACACTGTCGGGTGGTGAGTCATGTTCCCACAAGGAACTGAAACTGTGACTTCACCACCTTTGAAGACACCAGATTCCTTTGACAAAAACAAAAAACCTTTGCATTTCCACAACTGCTGCCTTGGTTGGTCATTTCATTTCTTTGTAGTTTGGATCTGTATCAATGAGTTAACACATTAAAAACACACAATAATAACATCAGAAAAAAACAATCAAAGCAGCATCATGGTAAAATTGGTGTTTTTGTCAAGGAACAGGTATGATTTTGAAGAGCCCTTCAAGGATTCAGTTTCAGGATTAAACTGAAATAAAACTATTATTTTTAAGGCATTTTCCTGCAAATTTCTCACCAAATTTGACTGAAATTTCATCATATTCGAGAATTGCAGGGGAAAAAGAGAATATACTGTATGTGATCTTGTGCAGAAAACAACTTTTATTGTTGAAATATAGTCATTAGCATGAGAAGACTGATTTAATTGAAAACGTTAACAAGTGGTTCCAGGCACATCAAACCCCGCCCTTGCACGTATCGTAGCTAATTTTGACATCGATCCAGCTGATGTCATCATGTCTATACGTGTGCTGATGTCAGCATACCAATTGCCTCTCTATATGTGCCAAGTTCGAAGTATATTCAAACAAAATTGATGTTTTTAAAGACATTTAAAATGTATCTCTTATAAGTAAATGGGAGAAGAAAAAATATTTTAAAAATTGATAAAAAATTTGAACTTTGACTTACTTGTCCCAAAATGTAATCACATCTATTCCGAGTCCCTGGCAATCAATAAACCAATTTTGGTATGAATTCAACCAATAGTTTTGCTGCTACAGACATTTTAAACTTTGTTCATTATCAGTAAATGGGAAAAAAAAAAAAGATTTTAAAAATTCATAAAAAAATGTGAACTTCAAGCTTCTGTTCCCAAAATGTAATGAGATCTATTCTGGGTCACTGGCAATCTATAAACCTAATTTGGCATGACTTTAATTAATAGTTTTGATGCTAGAGTGTTAACAAACAAACAAATAAACAGAACCAAAAACAATCCCCCTTGCCTCCCCTGCGGGGGGCCGGGTAGATGTTAGCTTCAGTTGTAGGCTTAAATGTTAGTAATATTAGGAATATGGTCTAAAAAATCTATTCAATCACCATATTCAAGGCCTTTCTGAGGATTTTTTTTAAGACTTTTGAAGGACCTGTAAAAGACCTTGGAAAATAAATATTGTTAATATAGTGTGCACTTTTTTGTTTGGTCGGCCTTTCAGGGAAGATAAGATTTGTTCTGGTGCCTGTCTTCACAGCAGTACAAAATTATTATCAACCTTTACTTAACCAAGATGAAATGACTTGTTGAGATTAAAAATGTCTTTTGCAAGAATGTTCTGGCCCAGGTGGCTGCAGCAGAAGCTACAGAAAGTAGCAAAAACATACATAAAACGCATACATATAGAACACCACTAAATGTGTAAAAAGTACTAAAAAGTATACAACAATGTTCCTTAAAAGAGTCTCAAAGCAGAACCCAATTCAATCAGTCAGAAAAAAACCCCATCTATATCAGATTTATCCTTTTCCTTTTGAATTTATCCTTTTCTGTTCATTTAGAATAACTTTAAAGTCACCAGCTCCTTCATTCTCAGATCATTTGAGTACAAGGACATTGAAAAAAATTCTTTCCCAGTTCTGTTCTGACTTTTTGGACACATAGAAATAACAGATCTTGGGACCGGAGACTATAATTATTTACATGATTCCAATAAATGTAGACCACTAAATATGCTGGAAGAAGACCTAAAACACATGTAGATAAAAGAAAACCAGTGCTTCAGTCTGCGTGTAAAAAGATCTGTCCATCCAAGTCCATCTAGTCCAATAAAATGTAGTGACGTGTGCATGTTTTGAGGTTTGTAACAAACCTAAGAGCCCCATGATATTCAGTATCGAGAGCATGGAAGTACTATGGTGACACATTCATATAAATACAGTCGTGGAAAAAATTATTAGACCAAGGGTGTTTTCTTCAGTTTCTTGTTCATTTTAATGCCTGGTACAAACTAAAGGTCCATTTGTTTGGACAAATATAATGATAACAACAATAAATAGCTCATAGTAGTTTAATTTCAGAGCTGATATCTATCCATTTTCCATGTTTTCTTGATAATAACCAAAATCACTTCATTGTACTGATAAAAGCAGTGCTTTTAGGCATTCCATGTTTTCTTGTCTGTCTGTTTTAGTCACAGTACACACAGGAGTTAGTACTGGGTTGCCTTTTTGATGACTTTTGATGGTTTAATATTTTTTTTCCGTGACTGTACATCACTGCAGTACAATTTTGATGTTAGGACGAACACTTCGTGGCAGCAACAAGTTTCTTTTAGCCTCAAAAGAAAGGTAAGATTTTATCTAGAAGTAGAAGCTCAACTTTAGCTTTAGTCTCCTTAAAAGTTTCTGAATGTGGGGAAAAAGCCACGCGAACTCATACAGACCCTCACGTGACCGGACACTGGTGACTTCTGACACCATGTTGCTCTCACTTTTCCCCTGGTGGAAGGGTGTCACTGCACGTTGCTCGATTGCAACCGAGTTGAAGATGTGTGGGATATTGAGCGGATGTGTGGTGGCAGTGCTCTCCACTACCTACACCATCAAAACATCTTTTGTGGGAATGTTGTTTCACTTTTGCTATGAAGGTCACAGACTTGTGCACTCAATACCAAGGTGCACTGAAGCTGTTCTGTCAGTATGAAGTGACAAAGCAACTTATTCAGACACTTGATGGTGGTTTTTCCTTTCATTTGCCATATAAGGTCTGGCACAAGCAGTAAGGAACAGTAATTATCTGGAAATACTACTCATGTGTTTTATAATTTGACACCCAACCCAACTTCCAAGTTCAAAGATCAGGAAGTGTCAACATGGGAGTGCTCAGAAGACTCACCCGTGGTTTAACTGTCTTACATTAGCCATTAAACAAATTTAGGACACTTCAATAATGCTTCTAGATATGTGTCGTTTTCATAAAGGGTGTTCATGGGTCCCTTGCCTGAGTGAGTAGAATCCTCTGTTTGCACTATAATCATTTCATAGAACTACACATCTTTATTCCCCTTAGCCATTCTGATCTCTCTGTAGACTCACAATCATTCCCCATGGGTTTAATTATCTGTAACTGTTGAGAACAGAATAAAAGGGCCAGATGTAATGCATTCTGACCAGTGTCAGCGCAATTCACACTGCCACTCAGGAAGAGATAAAAGAGCAATGCTGCATGGTAGGTGGTTTTCATCAAGGCCAACTGGAAATGAAATTAGAAATTTTTCAATGTCACTTAGAAATATAAAGCGGAGTGTTGTCTGTATAACACAATAAGGCAGAAGAAAGTGTGGTTTCCCCTTCATTAATATTCACAGGCACAAATAGTCAGCATGGCCTTAATAAATTTGATAACATGCCTTTTTACCATCCCACATGAGTTCTGTGTAAGATTACAATAAAAGATGAAACAGTGTTTGTATAACAGCACCTTTATTATTCATACGCTTCATTTTGAAGTGGCCTCCTCATTAATCTAGGCTAATTATGGCTGTAGCACTTGGAGACTGGAAAGCGGAAACACGCTTGGAGAGAGAAACACTCTCTAAAAGACACTCAAAACAACTACTGAGGCAGTGTAATTTACAGCAAGCTGCCCTAGATAACAGAGTATCTTATTTATGCTCATGCATGTATTTTTCGGTTTATTTTGCACCTTTTAAATTCCCAACTCAAAGGTAATTCTAGTTAAAAAAAAAAAAAAAAAAGAAAAAAAAATCACATGTACAGATTAACATCAGTACATCTGTTTTCCTGTAATAATGAGGATTTTTTACTACTCTTGAAACAAAGGTAGCCGTGAAATGAATGAATGAATGAAAACACTATGAGTAGAAATTACAGTCTGAGTAATTTAGTATTTATTTATTTGCACATCACAAATAACAAGAAAAAAACATTATCATGCAAGTAAAAACATTGTGCAGGAGAGGATAGAAGCCAGAAAAGGCTTATATAAATGACACAAAAAGGAATGAATAAAAATATAACTGAAATAATAAAAGTAAAAATTTAAAAATACAAATCAAATGATTATTATCATTTTTTTTTCTTGTAAATTAGAGTCTTTTTCAGATGCTTTTAAAATAATGATAAAGGAGATTTTGATTGAAGTTCAGGACATAGATTATTCCAAAGATGCGGTCCACGATATTTGAGTAGAAATTGTTGCTAAAAACTAATAACAAATTGCCATGTGAGTGGGTATATTTGGCATTAAAGCAGCCATTTTACTTATCTACCATCTCTAACTGCAATTATAAACATATTGCACCAATCACTCCTGGCTTCCTTAAGTTAAAAACCCACTGAACACTCTTATAATTAGAATAATGGCAACTGAGGAAGCCTCCACCTCAGAGACAATATGTACTTCACTAACTTCAATAAAAACATTAAATTCCCTGTGAGACCTGCTGGCAGACTGCTACTAGCTCTTTGAAAATAAGTTAGAAAATTTAATCAGGTTGTTTGTGATCCCAGTTTGAACATTAACTATTGATATCCCAAGCCTTGTGTGATTACATGGCTTGGTAAGACTAATTACATTATATTATAATAGTAATTACACTCCTAAGGGTTGCATAAAATTGCCGGCTGTCATTTCTATACCAAACTAACTTCCAAGGGGCAGGGTGTGCATAATTAGCTTTCAAAGTAAGTCGTGCGCGTATTGGATTACACTGTACTTATCCTGTCTGTTTCCCCATGCCTTCGTTTTCATCCAAATTCATCGTCATAATGCGGGCTGATGACTGCGTCCTCTTTAAACGTAACAGATCACCCAGCAACAGAGGGGAAGATGTTGAGCTTGGCTGTTAATCTATAGAACATAAACTGGGTATCATTTGCTTTTATTTCCAGAGTGAGGGCCTTATTATTCTGGTTCTGCTGCGTGACACTTCTGGGTTGCGTCCCAGTAGAGAACCTCGCGGAAACTGGGTCGAATGTTAAATCGGCTGTTGAATCAAGAAGAGGGCGGGAAAGCCTCAAAAGGAGGCTTCATGTTTTTCTTTTTTTTTTTTTTTTTCCCTCAAGGTAACAGCATTTTCACATTTTATGACCGCCGCATCATATGGACAGATTTGACACGCAAAAGCAGAATTGTGTAAATCAATAAAAGTACTGCTTGTTAGTCGGGTCATAAATAATCATATTTTACAGTATGATGCAATTAGCATGCCCTCGGAGCAGAAAATCTTTAGAGGTTTAAACATATCACTACATTTTTTTGGAAATATTAGATTCTCAGTGACTGTAGTAAATGTCATGACTTCTTTCTCTGACGCCGAGTGATTTGCATGTTAAAATATTCCTGTGGTTTTCATAATTTTCAGATCCGCACAGAATGAACTTGGTGATAATATTCAAATATATGTGCACATAATTTTAGAGTGTTCTGTGCAAGTCACTTCCAGATGTAACACCTCTGAGGCTCCATCTTGACAGTGTCATGATGTAAATTGGTCCCTGATGCAGTGTCTATCTCGCCTCCCAGTTGCGAGTTCCTCTCAGTTCTGATATGATGCAGAGTTTTGCTTCTGCACCTTTTCACCCAAAGCTACCAGGCTTTTAAGGTGTTGCAGTTTCACTTTTTTTTTTGTTTTGTTTTGTTTTGAGTCTCGTGCCTGTTTTCTCTCTTGTATGCATCAAAGTATCCTCTTGTTTGGCGTTTAGGTTGAAGACTGACATATCGCACATCAAATGTAACAGGGGGAGTGATCATTAGGTAGCAAGTGTGACAGGCTGCATCGTGTTCTAATAATGCAACAACAGGTTGGAATGAGTGTTACCCCAGGATATAGACAGCACCATTTGTACCTGGTTGCAAGGAAGTGTTAAAGGGCTCATATTTAGCTAAACCCACTTTTATTAGTCTTTGGTTCATTTATTTGTGTATTTGGACCCTAA
>JAPQRP010000012.1:15756826-15775814 GCA_037367295.1 Apogon hyalosoma | reverse complement strand
GCAAACTCCACACAGAAAGGTCCCACCGACTGGTGTGGGAAGCGAACCCAGGACCTTCTTGCTGTGAGGCACGAGTGTTACCCACTGCACCACCATGCCGCCCGACATGAAACTATGGGTTAAAATAAATAAAGAGGGTGATCATTTAGACAAACCTGTTCTCTGCAAAGAGAAACGTAGGGTAAAAGTACATGTTGGAAAATGGTGGCATGGTGACATTACTTATGCAGAAACCTTAACGTGACAAAAAAATAGGTCATTTGTTTTTCTTTTTTTTTTTTTTTTCTGTTTTTCTATTTTGGCCATTACCTCAACTATTGTTCCCACATTTTTTCTGCCTAAACCAAACTCTAAATGTAACATTGTCGAGATACCTTTAGGGACATTTATTCTGCACATCAGAAAATGACACCAAATCTATGAGCTGAAATATAGTCAAGCATCTATTTGTGAAAAGCTGGGAGTAAATGTAGTTTCAGGACAACCACTAAATTTGCAACATTTATAAACAATATTATACATGGTTATAATAATAATAATAATAATAATCATGTATTAGATTTCAATAGTGCTTTTTGAGGCATCCAAAACACTTTCCATTATTGATCCATAATTCATTCGCTCTCACATTCTCCCTCTGATGGTGGTAAACTACATTTGTAGCCAAAGCTGCCCTGGGGCAGGCTGATGGAAGCATGGCTGCTAATTCGTGCCAAACGGCCCCTCCGACCACCACCGGAGATTCATACACATTCATACACCAGTGTGAGTGGCAAGGTGGGTGAAGTGTCTTGCCCAAGGACACAATGGACTGACTAGGACAGAACAGGATTCAAACCACCAACCCCTCGGTTATTGAACTGCCTCACCATGGATGCTTCTATGAAACTGTTACCTAAGAACGGGACAGAGGGGCTAAATACTCAAACCAGATGTAGACGAATGGAATGAAGTGAGTTTGGAAGCAATTTGGGTCTATTTTAAAAATAAATATTTAAAAGATAAAAGGGAAACTATTTTTCAGATAAAACACATTTTTATATTATTTTATCCAAAAATCTGCATGTAACACGGTAAAAATGACAAGAAAATTATACCCTTCTATTTTTCGAATATCTCTTTATTCTTAAACAGTTAGATTTTGGGAATTGAACTACTTATGCAAGGCAGAGTGTTTCGCAAAAATGACCACTGTTGCAATATCACTCATGATTTATTTGTGTTTAAATGGGCAGGTTCTGCATGTAACAAGAGTGGACATGATGGGTTACATACGAAACCTGGAATGAGGCTGAGATTCAGGAAAAACCCACGTCTGGATTAGAAAAACACCAGGGTCATCAAATTTAACACAGTGTTTTTATCTATAGTGGTATATAAGACCATTTAAAGCCATCGTTTCCAGATGAAATGCTCTGACACCTAGGTAGCTTTTACTGTCCCAATTTTGGTCCTATTTTTGGCCCAAATATTTTATTAAAAATTCATTAATTTTGGGATTGTTCAGAGCAAGAGTATAATATATTTTTTGCATTTATCTGAGGTCATCATTAGGTTCATCCTGGGTGGAAATATATCTAAATTTCTCTTTTATTATTGTGTCTAAAAACCTGGCAAAGTGCCGGATACCAAAATGAACCCAGTTTCATAGAAGCACCCATATAGTGGATCTGCTTGAAGCCACTTCAAACAATGTAGTATTTCTACTTTTAAATATTTAAAAAATGACCTGAGAGTATCATTGGAGTGTTTAGAATAAAGAGCTCTGAAGCCAAAGTTGCCAAAATATTAAATTATAGAGATATACACTGAGTAAATCCATAATAAGTGGTCTGGAGGAGTAATGTGACCACTAGAGGGAGTAGTGAGTCACTCTGGAAGACTAACGCCACAGAACCTCTGACTCAAGCATCAGGAAGTGACCAGATGGGATGAGAACCATTAAGAAACAACTTCAAATCAAATCCAAGTGATAAAAGCAAGAAGTGCTGTTCCTGTTTTCTCCACTGGACAGAGCTCTGTTTAGGCGTCCACCCAACTTTTGCCTCATGAACAGTAGTTTAAAACTGAGCAGACATTCTGTAAAACTATTATTTACTCGTTGTCATGTCCAGCTTTGGTTCTTTGTTCTCACCGTCTCTGGCTGATCTGATGTTGAACTTTTCCAGTGCTAGATGCTAACTCTGCTTTTTTGCCGTTCTGTGCTGGGCTGGTAACATAACTCGATGAAAATATCCGTCCATTGCCACTGCTGTGATCAAGTTTGAGAAGAGCGGCGAAGTGAAACGCAATGAATTTGCTGGATATGAAACCA
Organism: Apogon hyalosoma; assembly: GCA_037367295.1. Taxonomy (NCBI): domain Eukaryota; kingdom Metazoa; phylum Chordata; class Actinopteri; order Kurtiformes; family Apogonidae; genus Apogon; species Apogon hyalosoma. The sequence goes on along the minus strand of JAPQRP010000012.1, from coordinate 15,773,500 downwards.
AACAATGAGCTTACAGTGACAAAAGACTAGCTCCAACCACACAGAGCCAGCTACAGTTACAGTCTATTTACTTGACAAGTGACCTCTTGTGTTTGAGTAAATATATGACTAGTCTTACTCACAAGCAAAGAGGTTGAGGAAGGTGAGGCCAAAAAAGCTTAAAGGGACAATGTAGGCTACACTGCCGGGTGTACGAAATGATTCATTTTGACACAGAAAATGTAGCAAACAAATAGTGTGCCACTCGCATACTTGGATGGTCTTTGTCTACAGCACAGATACAGGGTTTTCTCTATCATTTTAACCCATAAGGACCCAGTGTGACTTTTGTGGCAGTTCCCAAATGATTTTTTCTCTCTATTCAACCTTTCTTAGGCAAATTATCATCATTTATTATAATATTATCCTCTGTATGTTACATTTTTCACTGTGAATTTTGTATTTTCCTATATTTAATTTCCTATACTTAATTTAGATGCTAATGACAATGCAATAAATTCAAAGTTTATTATATTAAAACAGAGAGAACTGAAGAAAAAGTGACATTTTCAGGAAAACTTTCAATAAGTGAATGTATAAACAAGCATCTCCATCCACTGTCATGTGTCAAACTCCATGGGTTTTACTGGTGAATCAGTGTTGTAGAAGATGACAGTGTTTCCGCTTTCACTACGGAGTCTCTGAATGTCCAAATGGGTCGTATCTGATGACCATGAAAAGATGACACCAATTATTTACATGTATTGATAGGATTAATGGATCAACAGGTATTAGACATATTAGATCTGTAGATGCTTTTGGTCACCGGTGGATGTTTGGGTCTGAATGGGTACACCTAACCTGAAGAAACTGAAGAACTATACAGCTGTCAATCACTTTAGAGAGAAGTCCAAGGTTATTTTTTCTAGAAATAAGCTTCTTAATGGATGTCTGATATTCATTAGTATTAATATAAGTGCAGTACTTTGCAGAGTCAAAGGTCCCATGCCTAATCTATAATTTGTTGTTTTGTAAAAGTTATGTTAAAGCTTGTACACACAGGAATAATACACTGTAGTGTATAACATAGCCTAACAGTTTTTCCATGAGTATGAGCTTGCCGTTTGCGAGCATCTATACTGAAGATGACCCTGGACATTGCATGTAGGTGGCAGTGTCTTCAGGAATTGAGTCGAGAAAAAGAACATCTTACAACATAAACTATGTGTGGTTGTTGTAGTGTGTTAGCACATTAAAAAAAGGAATGCATAAGTGCACCGACTTATCTTTTTAATTAATGTGTGGTGCATTAGTCCCGTTTAACCTGCTGGACTTTCCAAAGTCATGTGTAAAGTGTTTTGCTGACACTATGGAAACAAAGTCATGATGACTGAAAATGAGTTTTGCCAATGTCTTACTGCAGAAATGAACCAGTAGGTAACTCAGAGAGAGTGTAACCTCTGCCAAGGCCCCACTGTGTGATAATTCAACCAACTGGCTGACACTGCAATGCCAATATCTGCTCTAAATTTCAGTGGGATTGTGCTTGGCTTGAATATTGCTAATGTACAAATCAGCAAAAAAACAAAAACAAAACTGTAATGCAAATATAAGTTCCATAGCACAGATAATGACAAAGTGTCAAAATATGTTTTACCAGGTCACAGTTCCCTTGACAGTCATTTCACGAGTCATTCATGTCCTAGATTTAGATTGATAGATTTATTTATTCATTTATATTTGAGCTGGTGACCATCAGTGGTATTACACTTTAAAATACTTATGCATTAGTTTCATTTTGGCACTGAGGTCCTTGGTTTGCACCACATTAGAAGATTTTCCCTCAAAGCTTGCTGAGACACTCTCAAGAATGAGGTAGCAGTGACCTTTGGCCACTATTTTTCAGGTCCTTACATCCAAATGAACACCAAATTTGCAGCCACTCAGTCAAACAGTTTCTGAAATATCATGAAATGTAATGTAGACCAAACGACTGACAGATAGACCTTTCCATAGAAATGCGCTTGTCAGCTCGCCAAGAACCACAGCTGTTATAGACAATGAGCTCTAAATGACAGAGTGAAAAATGTGACTGGCCACAGTTATTCTGAAGAGAATGTCATGGAAGTTTTCCAGCACTCTGGACACAATTTGAAGCAGAAACACAAAAGTCCCTGAATTGGGGTTAAAGCAAGTATATTGTTACATATGTAAGAATATTTGAAACAACAGACCACACTCATCCAAAGTGTTGCTTTCTGCTGTCTAACTCAGCAGTGAAGTTACAGAGCTTATAAACATTCAGTCTTTTCCATGTTAGGTCAGCTTGTAAGTGGTCACGCCCCAACTCCACCTGTGTACACATTTAACCTTAAACAGTCGAAGTACACTGGGACAGTGAGGCCAGTGAGGTATTCCCTTCAGGGAGGGAAGATAGAAAAACCCTGACAGGTCAGTTTGGACAAGCTTGACATGTTACACAGCCGGTGGTCATAAGTCATGTCATGTTTAAAATGACAACATTAGAGATTGCAACATGTCCTATTTTCTTCATCAGGAATTACAGGAAGAAGAACTTCCTACAGCAGCAGTAAGCTGCTGCTTTCCCAGTGTCATTTAGCAAAGTGTAATGAGGAAAAATGTGACAAATTACCTCAGAGCACAGCGATTACTTTATGAGTAACCATGTTTGTTTAAGTTTTCTTCCAGCTAATGTTTTAATATTGCAGTGATATTGGGCTAAAATTACATGTACATAGATGGGTCTTGAACAGAAAAATTCATTCATTCATTCTCTGAACCTGCCTTATCCTCATTAGGGTCACAGGGGTTGCTTATGGGGGACGGTTGGACATGTCACCAGTTCATCGCAGAGCTGACACATAGAGACAAACAATCACTCTCATATTCACACCTATGGGCAATTTAGATTAACCAATCAACCTATCAGTGCATGTCTTTGGATGGTGGGAGGAGCCTGGAGTACCTGGAGAGAACCCACGCAGACATGGGGAGAACATGCAAACTCCACACAGAAAGGTCCCACCGACTGGTGTTGGAACCAACTAACCCAGGACCTTCGTGCTGTGAGGCATGAGTGCTATTCACTGCACCACCGTGTCATCGTTTTTACTTGTATTTTTTTGTAATACGTTAGGTCCATAGGTGTTTGTGTTATGTAGTGAATTTGAAAATGAACCACTACCTCTTCTTAATTAAGAATCTCAGCCCCCTGACCGAACACCCTGGAAACACATCCCCTCTGCTCTCCTTGGCCAACGTGATATCATGAATTGCGTACAGATAACACGCCACTTTTAACTGGTGTGTTATGTGTACGCATTATATGCTTTCAGCATGTATGTTTACGCCGCATAAAATAACACGGCATTGGCGCAATTAGCTGCTAGCGTGATTAGCGGTTAGAGTTAGCAATTAGCGGCTAACACATTGACACGCGATCAAATGGCGTCGAATAACACGCGAAAGGATGAAAATAATAATAATAATGATGAATTTTATTTATAACGCACTTTTCATTCAATGAATCTCAGAATGCTAATAAAGTAAATACATAAAGTACGTAAATGTGTACGTAGAGCACACCAAATGCAATAAACTGGCGTGACATATAATGCGATTTCATGAGATCAGTCTGCCTTGGCCATCAACTGAAGGTGAGGATCACTGGGTAATATCAGATATTATTTCTATTAGCGCTTCGACTGTTGTCCCAAGTGAGTTAAAGTGATGACGTGATGTAAATGTGAGGGAAAATCACGCAGATTCACAGGTTAGTTCATCCAGAATTCCTACTGCATCCATACAAGTTGAGACAAACTGAGCTGATACTGTCGATGGAAAAATGGCACAACGCCTCCAGAAACCCCTACATGCCAGTATTAATCACCGAATTGCGATACTAGATTTGGCTAAACATACAGATAAACGTAGAAAAGGTTGCTAGGACTCTACTACCAGTCATCAATTACAGAGTGAAAGATACCCCTGACCGTCATCCAGAAAAGTATCTAGAGCTCCAGTCAGAGACAAATAGGGGAGTCAGGTAATTCCAGGAACTGACACACCAAATGTATTATCCAGTTCTTATCTTAGCAGAAAAAAGCTGTATTTGGAGCACCAACTCAGTAGATAGAGGAAGCACAAATTGCAGCATGGGCCACAGTTCTCCAGGACAAAACATACAGGCACAGTATCTGATGAGGTTTTGAGGCAGTAATGTAAGGTTAGTCCCACTTATCAGTCTCTCGAGGGGCTTTTTTTTTTTTTTTTTTTTTTTTTTTTTTTTTTAAGTGTGACATAGTGACACTAGACACAATTGTTTTTTGTTTTTTTTTATTTCTCTGTATTGTCAAGCATTATGTATTCTCTTGCATTCTATACTACTCAACACCATGTTTAGGAAATGTATTCCCAGCCTCCATTTTGTATGAGTCTGGAATAACAGCAAGCATTTTTCAAAAGAATAGTAATTAGTCCGTACACCTCACAACTCAGTGAGCTGAAATATTTAATAATAGACAAATTCAGCTGAGAAATCCATTCTGCTTTCTTTGTGTGCTGAGCGTTGCATACATTTTGCACATTCACACTTCAAAGCATAAACTTGACTTTCACAATCACACAAGTAAATTCTGAACTCTCTTACACCACTGAGTGATTCGAGAAGTAAGAGCATGCCCTTTTCATATTGTTACTTCTATCAATTGCGCTTTGGAGACGGGTGCAGTTTTTTGACACTTGCTTCCCGTAAACAACAGTTCGAGTTTAAAAAATAGCATTTTCCCTGCGTATCACAGAAGCTGATTCCTCACCTAAAGAAAACAAGTCTTCAGTCGTCAAGCTGCTTTGTGAGCCTTCCAAAGGGGTGGCAGACAAATATACTTCACAATATATATGGAAAAAAAAAAAACTACTGTGAGCTTTCTACACGCCTTGTCTATCCTCTTTTCTTGCAGGAAAAACTGTGAAACATAACAGCATGGACCATTTTCTTGATAGCTCTGATGCAGCTTTAATGTTTCTGCCTTCTCTCTTCATGTTATGAGGTACGACTTCAGGCCAGAATGAGAAAAGGCATATAACATGCAACAGTGTGCCATCTCAAAATTACCAACAGGCAAACAGAAGGACGGTATGCATCATTACTATGAGTTAATGGAGCAGTAGTTAAGAATCTGTACATGCAGGCGATAAATTCATTGTCCAAATTGTTTCAGGCTTTACATCCTACAGTGTAAGCACGCAGGAGAGTACGAAGCCCATATGGAAATAAAATGCATTTTTATTTAGAACCTGATAAGGGAGGCTTATTGTTAAGAGAAATAGTGGGGGGTGAGACACATGCTCTCACCCTGAGTAAATAGTCCAAAAACATTAAGAGTTGGATTATCTTGGAGAAGGCCACCAGCTGTTCCTGCTTGTCTTTAACAATGCATCAGCCTGATGGCAATTTCCACTCCATCACAGAGCTCAATTTCCAAAATGTGCTGCCAGACTATTTGATATTTATCGTGGAATTGGCAAGTACTGTTAGCTTCTGTTCTGAAAAGTACCAGCAGCCAAGACGATCCATTACTCATGCAGCCACAGTATGGTAGACTTTAGCCTATTCATTTTGTTCCAGGATATGACTAATGGCGCTGCCATTTTCGCTGTGACCACAGGGGTATTTACCTTTGATTTCTTAATCATGTCGAGACTTTAAAGTTCAACAAATGCAAGTCCATGCTAACCTGTTAATAGAAAATGAAGCAATAAAATAGAACGAATACATTATTTTCATTAATGAAGCGATGTATCATTCACAATTTGACTAATAAATCTTTTAATTAAAAGGCAAAACTGACATATTTCTTTGCTAAACCCACAGTTAAACACAAGCTATGACTGCACTTCCTAGGTGACCTTATGTTAGCTGATTCCTCCTGCCTGTCACCTTTTTCCCTTCCGTCTGCATTAGTCAAGTGAAGGCGGCTGCTCCCTTCATGTTTATGCAGCCTCTACTGTATCTTGCCATTTAATCAGTACAGAAGTACACTCACAGTCTTCCTGGAAGCAGCTGACAAATGATTAGCAATCATTTTGTTGAGGCCGCTGCCGGGGGAAATCTAACTCTCAGGGTTAATGTTCTATATGACACAAGGTAAGGTGAGGAAGGAGGGGGGGATCTCCCTGTTTATGTGCTGATCAGCAGTTTGACTTATCCCTCGTTAGGTGATTGATATTAAGTGAGGTGCTGCTGAGGTGGGAGGTTGGCTGTAATTGCAGCCACATTATTTTGACAAGAAAGTTTCTCCTTTCTCTGATGCATATCAATGAGCAGGCTGAGAGCTGCAGCTAATCAATCAGTGCAGGCAACAGAATCACTCAGGTTTGTGATGTCAGGTTCTTGGCCAACTCAGATATCTAACTCAACATGCCCGATGCCTCATTCATTGTGAAGGGATACTAGTGTCTATTTACTGCTGGAGTGTTTAAAGGGTCAATGTGTAAGATTAGTTTGTGCTTACATGAAGGTTGTGTTGGTGCCTGTGGTTACTGACACTGGCTAGCTAGATTTCTAATCTGATGACTGATGATAGTAGCCTGTACTTTGAATTCTGTGCAAAGAACTCAAGTCAGGTTTTCTGCAAAAAATTATTATTGCCCTTTTTGACACCATAGGTATTAGCTGAGTCACCTCTACTTGACAGGGCTTTTTTTTAGTGTTTGCACTGTGTGAGACCAGGTCATACACTGTTTCTAGTCCTAACTTCACAAAGGTTTCAAGATGATGAAAAGAGATATTCAACATGGTTTGGTCGATCCAGAACGGATACTCAGCTTAAGTAGCAGAAAATGTTTAGACAAATATTGAAACTGACTTCATCTTGATAAACAGACCTCAGATTTGAAGTGTGAATATCCATATTCTCCCATGGAAAAATCTTAATTTGCATTTGTTTTTGGAAATTCTAGCACAGAGTTTTGAGTTTTATCCACCTCCATTGTTGCATAATTTGTAGCCGTGCTAAAGATGACGTCACAATACTTTACGAGCAAGTACTGTGCTTACAGTAGAAATACTGCATGCTAGCATCAAGGAGAGCTAAACCTGGCAGTCGAAAAATGGCATCTACTCCGCCCAAGCACCTCAGTGTTTCTCTTCTATCTCTTTTAGAGCAGAAATAGAATTTACTAACATCCAATGATTAGCTTCCAGCGCTATACAGATTGCAACATGAATCTCACATTTTTTACATTTAAAGGTATAATAAGAAATGCACATGTATGAATCAATGTGACCAGAGTTTACCGTCCCTTAAAAAATACCATCTACCCCAACTGCCTTAGTTGTCTAGCAGTCTGCATACTCGTTTGTATATAGAATATTCAGGTTGAGTTTTCAAATTTTTCAAATGATCGTTAACTTATAAATGGACTTAGTTAAAGTTAAGAAACAAACTCAGGTTTCCCCCACTATCACAAACCACTTTTACGCAGAGATCCCACAAAGAAGGCGAGATGGTGATCCCACCTTTTTTCCACCATTGACCGATTTCAACAGCCAAGCCAAAAGAGTAACAGAGGTGAGACAGGCTGGACTTTTACACAGCAGACCTGCGTTCCAGAATCAAACGGGCAATGACGCAGCACAGTGTATTGTGTGACATATCACTTCTGCATCGGAAATACCCTGAGCATAGCGGTGTTGCTAACCTCTCCAGACTCAGCCCATCTTTCACCGCTCCACAAATGTTAGCATGGATAGAGTCCTCCGCTCGAAGTGACAACAGCTCGTGGATCTCGGCGTTTCCCCAGTTCGACATCTTTCTGGTCGCGTTGATATGTTTGTTTACTGTACACGGCCCGCGCTCATTTTTAAATCCCTCGGCATGGGGGTCGCACACACAATACTTGATCAAAACGTCACACCTTGGTTGTGGAACGAAAGGCGTTTCTTTTACATAATGTTCTGGAATCATGATTCCACCTGAACACTGAATTTCCCTATGGGTATAAAAAAGTGAGTTAACCTTAAACTGTCACCCAGTACAACACAAACTCCATGTAGATACTTACACTACATACACAAATGTTACATATTGCACCTTTAAACAACTATCTACCATGAGTAAGTGCTAACTGTGATAGGCCTTGTGAAAGCTTTATATACACCTAAAATAACAGATAGGAAAAGGTTATGGGGACAACAATTTCTTGGCCAGGTTTTCAGGTAATAGCCATGGTCATTGCCTAAACAAAGTGAGATTCACAATGAGTGGAACGACAAAGACATATCTTCTGATAACGTCAAACACTGTGTGGGACTTTGGTGTCGACATAAACACCTCTAAATCTTTATAAAGACCTATTGTTCATTTCTCTGCATGTCCCAGTTTCCTGTACTTGTGAAAACAAACAATACTAACTAATAACTGCACTAAATATATTGGTTCATATTCTGATACAGACAGATAATTTTTTAGTTTGCCAAACATATTATTTATGCCTTTGCTTGCGTTGAGGCGCAGCTTCCTTCCTAGTTGCTGACCCTGTTCTAATTCAACGTATAAAAACACCATATGAGACAAGAAAGGAAAAAGTCAATAATTATAATAGAAAGTCCCTAAGAGATCTTGGAGACCATTAATAAAGGGTATAATATCCCCACTGGCCACTCTGTTGCATGATGTTTGACAGATTACCTTACCACACTGACTGAAATGAAACAGCTGCACATGCAGGAAAAGCGCCAATACTTTTTACAGATGGACCAAAGTGATACTTACGTAATTACTGAGTTCTTTTAGAAGTTTGCTTATTGTCTTGCTGATGTTATATGACAGCTTCAAAGTATTTTAGTGCATTTAATTTAGGAAGAACTACATAAATATTGTATAACTCGCTGCTGCATAGACCTGGTTCCAAGATGGATGAACGCAATTACCGACAATATGCTGTCAGTTTCCAGAAGACTGTGCTATTTACATAAACATCCAGCGCTGTATATAAGGGGTTTGTCTAATGAACCTCAAAAAGTACAAGAGAAAGCAAAAGAAATGGAGAACTTTTGCAAAGGTTATGCTTAAGATATCTGTTACTGTATATAAAAGCCCTGAACAGTGAGCACACACTCTCCCTTACAGTTTCTACATAACACAGGAAATAAAAAGCAGGTATGTCAGCAAGAAAAGGACCAACTCCATGGAGCCCAGGTGGGAACGATGGAGAGGAGGGGGCAGATGCTAAGAAAAGAGATGGCGGTGGAAACTGTTAATGAATGGCTATTGGAAACTCAGGGCGGACGCTGCGTTGAAATGCTTACTCGCCCGTGATTAATGACTACTAGGCTGCCGTAATAGGTACCACTGGGACCTCAGACACTGGCACCTTTTTATAGAATAGCCCCAAAAGAAAAAAGATGAAGTCCCCATTACAGTGCTTCTTGGAGGGAAAAAAAAAAAAAAAAGGTCTCTATGTGGCCCAGGGAGTTCGAGTCATATCATAATGTAGCTTTTCTCCACACAGCAAAAGCGTTTTGTCAAATCAACCGAAAAAATTAATCACATGAAACAACAAATTTTTCATTGCTCAGCATCTCTCGCTTCCTGGCCAGTTGCAATCTTTTTTTTTTTCTCCTAGTTTGTCGCAATTAAGATTCTTATTGATTTGTAATTATTAATAAAGGAGTAGTGAAGGATGGAGGCAGATAATGTGGAGCTTATTTGACAAATGCATCTCTAAATTGTTCAGAGATTTTAGTTAATCCATGTGGAAAAAACGTGTGAAAGGGATTTTTATTTTTTTTTTTGCATAACTTTTTGCCTTTTACTGGTCTGTATCTCCGATCAGCCCCTTCCTTCCTAAATTTTGAATGAACATGTTTAGAGTTTCACACTGATTCGGAAACTAACACTTGTATGTGTATGACCGCAGTGCATGCATTTGCAAATAAATTATTCATATCTCTTTTGTTCTACACATTACCTAATCCTCAGAGTAAGGAACAGAGTGCATCCCGGGTTCCGATTACAATCCATTTGACTTTAAAACAACTTTGACTGGAGTGTGTATGTAGCGTCTATGTGTCTGTGTGTGTTTGTGTAGTGGTCAGACTACAGAGTAACATTATATCTCGGCTGCTTTATCCAAATAAACATTCATCTTAGCACTCCAAAGGCACTTCTACGAAATACATAAATTTACAAAATTAATCTTACTGTGTTGTACATGCAGTGAGCCATGGCAATTCAGAAATGAATTAATCATCCCAACACAATTGCCGTGTTTGCATTTTTCAAGGTTATTTTGAAGTGATTACATGTGAACAAGGTTGGTTAAGGAGGGAATATTTGTTATTAGCTGCAAATAAACACAAGCTGTTTAGTCGGTTTTGTTTTGTTCGAGTGCTTGAACTGGGGGATTTCGAGGGTATGTTTGTAACACAGTTGCTAAACATTCCAATTTAGTTTCAATTTGTCTCATCGCCACGGAGCTGCAGGTTTCTGATTTGGAAACGGTGCCCTGTATCTCCCTGCATGGCGGCTCACTTTGGAGATAACATTTACTTTTGACAACCTCACAGTAAACATCCATTTTAGCAGAAATAGCAGTTCCAATTTTTTTTTTTTTTAGGAAATGTCCCAATAAATGCAAGTTAGACTTTTCATCACGTGAAAGATTAATTAATAGTGATATGGGGAGATAAACCAACTGCATAACAATACATCAAATAATACATTTTCTGTACATGAGGCCTATATCCTTTTACAATCTCAGTTTTATACTCAAACATGAACTTACTCATATTTAATTCCTTTTCTACTTTTACTAAGAACCTTGGTATATGTGAAAAGAAAAATTCACTGATCAGCCATAACATTATGACCACTGACAAGAGAATTGGAGATAATATTGATTATTTCATTACAATAGCCCCTTTCATTGGCTTTGATATATTATGAAACAAGTTTAGTTTAGTCCTCAAAGCTGATGTTCAACATACAGAACTGAGTGACTTTGACCAGGTCCATATTGTAAAAGTGTTGACTGGGTCAGAGCATCTCCACAACTGCAGGTCTTGTTGGGTGTTCCTGGTCTGTAGTGGTTAGTACCCACCAAAAATGAACTAGAGGGACATCCCAATCTCAGGATAACTGATAATCTGTGGGAGGTGCTTAACAAACACCCCACCTCTCTACTCTCAGGACTTCAGGGATCTGCTGCCAACGTCTTGGTCCAGATACCACAGCACACCTTCAGAGGTCTGGTGGAGTCTAGGCCTCGGATCAGATCTGTTTTTGTGGAAAAAGGGAAACCTACACAATATTAGGAGGGTGGTAAGAACGTTCTGCTCCCATAGATGCTGGACTGGTTGAGATCTGCATATTTTTCTTGTCAATCTTTTTATTCAAGAGTTAATCACAAAAACATCCATCATTACAATTTGTCCACATTTTGAAAAATAAACAGATTAAACAAACCAAAAGTACAACAGAAGAAAGTGACAAACATACATTTTAACAACCCTCATCCCAGGATGTGTGACGTATCACACCAAGGGAGGCCACATAAATTCTAATTCTATTCAGTCTGAGTTATCAATATATTGTTGAAGGGGATGCCAAATCTGATTAAACTGGTGTAGTTTATTCAACAATGAGAACCCGATTCTCTTCAGATTTTTTCCAGAACAAAACAAGCTTTTTTTGCTACAATAAGTACACAAGATAGCAGTTGACGGTGGTGTTTGTGAAGTTGCAAAAACTGATTAGAGGCTCCGAGTACAACCAAAAGCGGATATTTTTTAGACTCTTTTTGGTCGGTATTCCCCACTTTACATTGGGATCTGAAGATGCTCTGACCCAGTGATGTGACCATCATGATTGTCAAAGTTGTTCAGATCTCTCCTCTTGCCCATTTTGCTGTTTCCAACACATCAACTTTGAGGGCTAAATGTTCACTTGATGCCTAATATACCCACCCACTGACAGGCCCCATTAGAATGAAATAATCAAAATTAATACCACTTTACCTGTTGCTGGTCACAATGTTATGACTCATAAGTGTATATAAATGTAGAAAATATAAAATCATCAATAGGAGACACTTAGGCTACATTCAGGCAGCAGGTCTTAATGCACAATTTGGATTTTTAGGTGAAATGCAATTGTTTTGTGTGCTCCTTCATATTACACATCAAATGCGACTTCTATCAGTTTTGAGTCTAAACTGAATGTGACCCTGAATGTGTAAAAGAGGTACGTACTGTGTTTACAGAAGTGACACTCCTGGGATGCAGAATTGTGACGTCTGTCGCATTTCAATGACGTAAAGGTCAGATAAATGCGACCTGGCCGTTCAGACTGAAGTCGCTTTCCAAAATATTAGATCTGTATCAGGTTTAGGACCACATATGAAAGTGGCCTGGGCTGAAAGGCCTTGAAGGGTGAATCTCTCTCTACTGGAATCCCAACAGTTATGTTTGCTGGGGGATAGATGTCTCATGCCATCAGGTGTCACTATGGCAGAGTTGGGGATTGATAGTTGCAAGTCTTATTGTAGCTGCCAGGCTTATTTATTCTTTGTTTATTTGTTCTTTATTAAGGATCATCATTAGCCAACGCACAAACGCCAGGCTAGTCTTCCTGGGGTCCTCCAAAAAAAAAATAGAAAAATAAAAAAAGGTTCAGGATGCAAAATCACAGTATACAGATCCAGTTACAATACATACAGAGATCCATTTACAGTAAAAAGAAAGGAGAAAAAAAAAACAATTCCCATTAATGGTAACATAAGAAGATTAGTAACTCTCAAGCCTGAACAGTGACTTTACATGGTTTTTAAATGCAATCTTAGTTGAAATGTTTCTAATATTTAAAGCAAGAGTGTCCCATAAAGAAATAGCTCTGTATGCAACAGTGCTTTTCATTGCATTCGTAAATGCAAGTCTACGTAACTGGAAGAGCCCACATAGGCCAGAGTTTACACAGTGGCTTAAACTCATGACAGACTGCTGCCTTTGTAAATATGATTACCAGGGTGAACAAGGTTTCAAATAAAAGAGTCAAATTGGCAAATGTTTGTGGCTCATATAATGGGGGCAACATCTTAGAGAAGGTACAAGAGGGGGCTGGTGGACGGTATGTGTAATGTTTGTGTTTATGTACATGCTGAAAGTGTATGTATGCAAGTGTATAAGAATTATGGGGGTGCTGGGGGAATATTTGCGGCTGTCTTTTTAAGTTGTTGGTTTTGTTTTTTTTTTCTTTTTGCCACTTTGTTTTTCCTTTCTGTAAATGACTGAAAATATGATAAAACCAATAAAAACTTAAATGATGAAAAAAGAAAAAAAAAAGTGGCCTGGGTGGGATTAGAAAAAACTTAATTTGTGCTGTTCAAACCCTCTTAACAGATTGCATACAGGCCACATATGGGCAAAAAAATCGGATATGGGCCACATTTGCCTGCAGTCTGAATGTAGCCTAAGTACAGGGGTGTCCAATCCTGGTTCTCGAGGGCCGGTATCCTGCATGTTTTAGATGGATCCCTCTTCCAACACACCTGATTCACATGATCAGCCTATCATCAAGCATTGCAGAAGCCTGATAATGACCGTCAGGTGTGCTGGAAGAGGGAAATACCTAAAACATGCAGGAAACACCTCATTTTGTTGCAGCTTGTGGGAATCTGCCATGATTGGCCTGTTTTTATGCTCTATTTGAAATGACCTACCACATACTACAGCAATAGTAATACTGATTAAAAGTTGTGTGCAATATGTAGTTGGTTAAAATTCTGAGGAATATGCAGTTTGCCAAAAGGCGTATTCACACAGGATTAGTATAACCTAAAAACCTCCGGTGATTTGGAAAGACTCAGTGTCAGACTCAACACTTACAGGTAACTGCTGAAAGATAGAAAAACCTTTCCAACTGTAGCTGTCATCTGTGTCATCCATCTCATCATTTTGAGACGTTACTTTGCTGAAAGATTTAACTTGGCTCTTTCAGTGAATATCCATGCTGTATTGCGATGTGAGCCTCCTGAATTCCCACCCAGAACACTTTTCATTCATCATTCATTTATCATCACCATCTACCCTCCGTAGTCCTTGACCAGAAAATGAGCATAATTCTGTAAATGACAGACATGGTGGAATTTTGACTTTACAAATTACAAACTTGGCAGATTCATGTTAGATTGAGATCACAGATAAACCTCCACAATCAATAACAAGTGGTTCCAGGCACAACAAACTCCGCCCCTTGCATGTATTCTAACTTATTTTGGCATCGATCCAGCCGATATCATCATGTCTATGTGTGTGCTGATGTCAGCATGTCAATTGCCTCCATATATGTGGCATGTAAAGTAAATTGAAACATTATTGATGTTTTTATAGACATTTACAATTTCGCCCATTATAAGTAAATGGAAGAAGAAAAAAGATGTAAAAAATTCATAAAAAAATTGACTTTTGACCAACTTTTCCCAAAATGTAACCACATCAATTTTGGTCACTGGCAATCTATAAACCCAACTTGGTATTAATTCAACCAATAGTTTTTCTGCTACAGACAAGTGAAATTTCACCCATTATAAGTAAATGGGGAAAAAAGCTTTTTAAAAATTCATTAAAAATTTTAACTTTGACCTATGTTTTCCAAAATGTAATATCTATTCTGGGTCACTGGCAAGCTATAAACCAAATTTGGTATGAATTCAACCAATAGTTTTGCTGCTAGACTGTTAACGAACAAACAAACAAACCAATCAAACCAAAAACAAGATTCCTTGCCTCCCCTTTTGGGGGTGGGGGTGGGGTGGGGGGTGAGGGGGTGAGGGGGTGTTAGGTCCGCAGCTAGTACTAGCCCCATGTAAACTTGACTAAAGACTGTAGCCAAATGTTTCAGAATGCCACATAAACTATCTGCATGATATACTGCATCCCACAGTGCATTTCGATTATCCTCTCCTTCTTTCGTCTGACAGGTTGCAATCAGAAACAGTGCATTACTACCATCTTCTGCTGGAGTCTGAACCAAAGTTTGCTATTTATACACATTAAATATGGATGTACACCCAAGGAAATGCAGGTAAAAACACATATATTTGCAAAACATGGCATAAATTCTCCTCTGAGACACTGCTTTTATGAAAGATGCGTTTGCTTTCAGTGAATATCCATGTTATATAACAACGCAAACCGCCAATTTCCACCCAAAACAGTTTGGAAATTGTCATTCAGCCTCGACAGCCCTCAAAATCTGAAAATAGGCTGAATGAATGCACAACAGAAACAAAAAATACATCATTTGCATGGGACGTACTGCATATCGATGAAATATGGCCGGCCACTGATGGACATCTTCAAATGTCTGTCCATCAGTCCTGGTGCATCTACAGTCTGTCCATTCATGGGAGTGGATCTCTCCTTCACTGTGGTTCTCCCAGAGGTTTCTCTTTTCTCTCTGGGTTTTTGGAGTTTTTCCTTGCCGAGAAGGAGGGTCTAAGGACATGGGATACCCAGGACATCAATCCATTTCCTTCATTTGCTGTTTATTTGACTGTTGTTTGTTTTCATATCCTATTAACTCTGTAAAGCCCTGTGAGACAGCCTCGTTGTGATATAGGGCTCTACAAATAAAACTGAATTAAAATTGAACTGATTGAATTTTTTTAACTTTACAAGGTACAAACACTGCAGAGTCATGTGAAATTAAGATTCACAAGTGACCGCAACAAACTACTAGAGGTGACATTAGCCCCTTGTGAATATGCTAAAGACACCTGTGTGTACATTGTACAGCTCCAGATGAATTTCTCAGTATAAAACATGAGCTGTCTGCATAATATATAACATCCCACAATATATTACAGTTATCCTCTTCATCTTCTTTTGTGTAATGCCAAGTCAATAGTGTAATTCACCAATAGCATATAAATAATATGGATTCAACTGAGAAAATGAAGGTGAAAAGCACACTACATGTTTAAAAAGACCTGCAAAATCATTATAATCTGCAAAAAGGTTGGATATTTTTGTAGATTACTAAATATTCTAAGCTAATGGCATAGACACCAGCAATTACTATGAATAATTTCACTTACACCAAATGATTTCACAGAGATGTCAATGTAAAACCATAACATAAACGTATGTAAACATCTATCAACAGCTGACAGCGAAGTTTCCTGGTCATGTGACTCTGTAATAAGTCCATTAGGGTTCACATATAGTGAAGTGTGCTGTTGAAAATAATGTCAAGTACCAAGTATTCTACTTTAAAGTATAACCGTGCAATAATCTTCTGTCCTGCAATAACAATGCAATATTTATTCAACATCTATCAAAAATAAATGCACTATTTTTATATAGACCTGGTTCATAGGTATATCTATTGTTTTTATAGTTATACATACTGTTAATATTGTAAATTGCGCCTATTCATGTTCTATCCAGTTTTATTTTTATTCTACTACCCTCTATTCTTGTGTTACTATGTTAAATTGTAAATTTAATTAAATTATATTTCTTATGTTATTTTTTTAGTTTTTGTAATGTTATACTCACTCTATTCTTATTTCTGCAGTACTGGTGTTTGTAAATATTTCATTGAACACACAATGACAATAAAGGCTATTCTATTCTATTCTATTCTATTCTATTCTATTCTATTCTATTCT
>JAPQRP010000012.1:15722423-15749056 GCA_037367295.1 Apogon hyalosoma | reverse complement strand
AACTTATGATCAGGGTCATTTGGATAGTTTCTGTTGTCAGTAGGATTTAAAAAGAGCAAACACATTTGTTTGATAATTAATGGCTTCACCAAACCACTAGCCACGAGTGAAAGAAACATTTTTGTATTATCATTCATATTCTCTGAAAATCGGACAAAAAAAAATCACAAATTCTGCTAGGGTATGTAAACTTATGAGCACAACTACATAATGTATAAATTAAAAATGTTTGCTTTAGAGAATCGCTGCAGTGTCATGACATTCAAGTATACCAGAATACACTCATCAGTCTGCATTGAACAGCAACACCACAATACGAAGAACCGCTCAGTAACATCTCTGTTGACTACGTGCATGTGCCTTTCGAACCCTCTGACAAGTTAAACCGACATACTATCTCTCCCTTTTAGCAAAGTAAGGAAGGCATCCATAGCAGCTGCAGCCTGGCTAATGGCAGCTGTATGCTAATGTCCTCCTCTGAGTCAGCAAACGCAGCCAAGTTCATGGCCAGTCGCCACAGCTCACTATCTCCTCTGTGAGTCCTCCTCTCCAAGAAGACGAGGAAAGAAGCGGCATGGAGGAAGAGGTAGATTTTCGCTTTGTTAGAAAGAATTTTTGCACACGCTTGCAAGAGGGGATGCTGTAAATTGTCAGGAAGGATTACGCAATGGCAAGATCTGGAAAGTTTTCAACGTATCTTTTGGGACAATACAAATAAAGATGTGCAACTATTTCACCATGCATAAAATACAGGAAGGAGCGCACAAAGAAAACATCACATTAACCCTTTGAAACTCTTTATATTATGAGGAGATACTCAAGCTTCAGCCCTCAAACAAATCCACTGACTGGTGCATTTTCAGGACACTGACAGCTGTTCTGATCCGAAAATAAACATTATTCATGGCCAAGATAATTGCAGACATAATATGGGGAAATAGACTCTCATGTAGCAGAGGAAGAGATGAAGTGACTCTTATTGAAGATGAAACGGTGTACCTGCATATACTGTACTTCCTGATCACAGTCTCATTCTATATTACTCTGAAAAACACACACCTGCACACACACACACACACACACCTGCTATAGCTCTTCCGTGTGTTTCTCATCGTATAGTTGATACAAATTTATGAAAACAAGGTGAAACAACTTTAGCATGTAAGCTCATTAATCAACAGTCTGCAGACATTATTTATCTGGTCCCTTGCACAATCTGTGCTACATGCACCTACATGTACCTACACACACACATACACACACACACACACTGTGATATGTTAATGTAGACAGATGCTCTTGCATAACATTTGCAAGTCATTCCTTACAATTAATAGCTATCTGGAAATGGAGCTCTCCGGTAAAGCAGGTGCACCGACTCCTGTCAGCGGATGCCTCTGCGTGGTTTTGGTGCTAGCATGTTAAGGGAGGGAATAGTTGAGCTTAATGGCCTCCAGAAGTCACCTGAATAGCGAATGGAGGAAGTGACAGATCTTTTTTTGACCAGTTTCTATTAAAAACACAAGTGCCTGCCGGCTGCCTGGCATTTCTCCGCAGGCTTCGAGCCGTCAGGGAATCCGACCCTTGAGCTCCATTCCTGCGCTTGACAAGGAGATGACACGGTGTCAATCAGGAGGTGGCGAAGAAAGCGGTGGTGGCACAGCGGTGCAATCCACAAGATGGCATTGCGATACCTTTACACATTTTAGGCGGCCTGAATGTGGTACGATAATTGCACCTTACAAATGTGTTCAGGTCTGTGAGGAGAGTTTGCTTTTGGGGAAAGATTCTCAGAAAATCCAGCAAAATGGTTGTGGCTGGACTATAAAAGGGGGCAGAAAATCTCCTTTAGCTGTCCTTTTAATACTCGGATGTCGGCCGATGTCTTGATCCCACATTGTGTCCACTTACATCAGCCTGTTATATGAAACAAGAGCCCTGGATCTGTGTGGGCTCCTGCCATTGTCACACTGTTGTCAAAGCGTCTGAACACCAAAATACAGAGCAAGCACGATACATCATTAAAGAAAAGATTTACTCTGCTTTGTTTTGATGTGTGAATAAACCGATTAGTTCAGCAGAGATAATGTCATTGTTATCGATCTCCTTCATGTTTATGCTAATTTCAAATCCATAAATCTTTACAAACGGATTTAGCCAGTGATGGAATTAATCGTAAGCTATTCTGCTGGCTTCTTCCGTCATTCCTTCAGGTTGGTTGATGTGTTATGGATTTAATGTTGTTAATGATGGATTTGGTTGGCAGAGTTTGCCAAAGAGAAATGCAGAAGAGAACTTTTTGGTGGAACTAAGTTGAATGTATCCATTTTTCATTATCGCTGACACCCTGCAGTTGTTTTTGCATGTAAAAGGGGCTGCATTATTCAATCATGAAGCTGCTAAATATAAACAGATTAAATTTTGAATATTTGTCAAAGCGGTTCTCCGAGGGAACTGTCAGTGTAACCCAGTTTTAAATGTCTCTTGTGCAATCATTTCATCTCATTACACAATAGGACTGTGATAAAAAAGGGTCATGGACTCTTCTCCAAATCCTTTCATTTTTATTTTGAGATAATCTTCTCTTGACAGTGTTTTTGTTTTGGGTTTTTTTTTTAATTTTTTTTTTTTTATGTGATATGTTTGCTGTCACACAAAAAAGACAAATATGTCCTTTATTGCACCTTTATTGTACAGACTATCAAAGAATTAATTAAATCAACATAAGAAAAGAAATTAAAATTTTAATCTAAGCCGCACTTGTAAAGACGTGTCTTATTTAAAATATGACTGAATTAAAACATGTAAAAATGCTACGCTACTTCTTAGATTATATCAGATGTTTTCAACAATGTTCACATTCAAATAAGTTTGTACTTTTATATATAATGTAACATACTGTCATATCAAGGTCGACTTCTGAAAAATGTATGGACTTTCTTCCCAAAAAATGAGAAAAAATGTGCTGTAAAGACACATAATGACACAGAGCTAAATATTCCACC
This sequence comes from Apogon hyalosoma, assembly GCA_037367295.1. Lineage (NCBI taxonomy): Eukaryota > Metazoa > Chordata > Actinopteri > Kurtiformes > Apogonidae > Apogon > Apogon hyalosoma. The sequence goes on along the minus strand of JAPQRP010000012.1, from coordinate 15,746,051 downwards.
TGCGATTAGGAATCCAAACTGACTGTTTCCTCACCAACCATTCTGGAGATTTGACCCGCAGATTCGTCTTTCACATCACTTTTTTATGTCATTTTGTGTCACTGTATCTACAAGACCATTATACTGTATATCATTAATGCACAGAGGAACTGTGATATCACCTGTTTGTTTTTAACGGCAGTTTTAACACTAGTAGGTTGCGATTTTGCGGTTATCACTGTGAGCTTTTTGGAGCTACAAGTGACCATATTTGGACAATGGGGTCAGGACTGTCTACCGTCATATGTGTAACCAGTTGTAACCTCTACCTGTTGATCATACCTCAGTGCAGCTCTCTCTCAGGACAAAATAGATAATATTAAATAAGTAGAAGCGCTGAAAGTTTGACTCGGCAGCAAACTGTCATACGGACCTGTCAATCAAAATCTGACACAGCAGACGTCGACCTGGAAACTTTTTAACGGAGGAAAATTTTAAAGCTGGACCAGGTATTTTATTAGATGTCCCACATAAATGAGTCTGGAATGATTCCAGGAAAAATGATTAACTCTAAAAGATATGTGCATTTAATTTTTAGAGGGAAGTTCAATGTCAGTGGATGGGAGTGACTGGAAGAGCACCTAGTGGTCGTGAGTGGTATTACGCAAATATGTATTTGCAATTCTCTAAACTCAAATTTCTGTAAGTTGTTCCATGTGTGGCCAATAAATGCACTGTGGTGTCCTGGAAATCTGATTGCCCCCTTCTTATTGGTAGGTGGTCTTTTGAGATGAATAGTTGCATCCCCCTGGGAAAAAAAATCACTTATTGTTGATATAACGATATAAATCCTTTTGAAAATTTGGCAGCCATATTTAGATCATATCAGTACATCTGTTACACCAAGCACTTAATGTAACTGTATTGACCTTGCACACTGACTGTTTTTCCTTTCCTTTTTTTTTTGGAGGGGAGGTAAGAAGTTATCCTTCTTGCCTTGCTTTCTGTTATGTCTCTACACTCTTGGTAAATTGATATTTTTTTGTACACATTGCATATATGAAATTGAAAATGAGATATTTTTAAAAAGAGTGGTATTACACTCTAAGACACTGGCTTTTTTTTACAGCTAAAAATCTATATTCAAAGTTGTTTACAAACAGAGCTGGTAGGTCACTAAGGCATTTTCGAAAATTTGTCGCAGTGTACATTGTGAGAAGCGGAGCTCCACGTTGCGGCCATTATGCGGCTGCGTGGAACTCCACTTACCGCAATGCACGTCGCGACAAATTTCCGAAAATGCCCAAGTTGTAAACAAGTGGTTTGTTTATGGTGGAGTACACTTCAAAATTGTTCACCACGAGGGAAGAGATTCAGGTGTGTAATCACGGAAAGACTAACGGATTTGTGATACTTAAACTATGACTTGGGTTTTGCAGATTTAATGAAAAATTGGTGACGAAAGTCATACGCAGCTTTAACACATGAGCATCGGTGTGTTGTTATTGCAAGATCAATATTTAAACATCCCATCACAGAAAATATGCATTTACTGAAGTAAAATCTGCAGCATGTCTAGATCTACAAACACCCAAATATACTATTGCACTATACTGTACAAAATTATGAAAAAACAATGTGTTAAATATAAATCAACATTAATTTAGTCACACGATTTGGCAGTTGTTGTCACTTAAATTACTAGTAAACTCAATTTAAATTAAATACATGAAATTATTTATTAAAATTTAAATACAGTGATGTGTGAAAAGCTATCTAGAGCTTGACAGTAAAGGTCCAGACGACATTAACTATGACTCTATACATTTACTAAGATGTCCAGGTGTGAAGAAATAACAGCATTATCAGTCCACAAAGCTAAACTAACAGACTAAAGCTAAAACCTTATATTATTGGTCCTGAAACATTCATTTCATCAATGTAAATATTAAATATTAGATGAGATATAGTAGACATATATGATAAATATGATAAACAGAAATAACCTTATACATGTATATTTCTAATTATAATAAGAATAAACATTTGGTGATATCGTCTCTGAAAACATGATTTCTGCTTCAGTAACATTAGATTTTTGTTTCTATCTTTATATGATCCCACGCTGCTCCGTCATGTCATCCACTATGCTTTTTATGTTTATTTTCATTGAGAAAATATATTGCAATGCATTCTACAGGTTAGGTAAATATGTTAATGTACGGACATTTAATTAGTCTGTTTAAAAATTACACTACAGTTTGAGTCAGAGGCTTGTGTCAGAGTGCATGGTCTTCTTCAAAACAGCAGACTGTTAAGTTCACCCTGGTCAGGTCAAATCCCACTGGGAGACCACCTGACCATCTGGAGGAGGAAAAAAGCAGCTGCTGTTCATTTGAGAATGACAAATATTACACCTCTTTCTTGCCTCAGTAATGGATTTTTTCTTGTAGCTCTTGACAACTCGCCAGTGACCTTGACATTGAGCAACTGCTCCTTTGGGTCAATTTCTCCATCTTTCTCAGTAAGCCGTTGCTATTTCAGGTAAATAGTAGAAGTTTCTTTTGACTGGTCCGCAGTGTGATTTGATTGACGATGAGACGAAAAAAAAAAAGACAGCGATCTATAATGGACTGCATCAAGTGTGAAAAGTTATAGCTGGGATTTGTCACAGCGACAGAAAGACACAGTAAAGCCTGAACCAAAACCAGGTTATTCCAAACCATAAACCTATTTTACAAAGCTGACATGAGACCTTTTTTTATATATATATATTTAAGAGTAAAGGTTGCTCTTTGCTAACTTAAGCCTCTACATTTTTTTAGACTCAGTTATGCAATCTAGGGTGTCCAAAGAAATGAAAATACATCAGAAATCTTTACCCTGAAATGTGAAGAGTCCATTTACATGAACATAAAAATTCAATAACTGGGAATAATCAGATAATTGTAATAAACAGATCTGAAGCGTTTATGTGCATTTCAGAAATACAATAATCAGTCCCTGAAGGAAAACGTGATTATGCGTTTGCATAATTCAATAGCGCAAATTATGCAGGGGTCCACGATTTTTCAAAAAGAGCACACATTCACTGCCATAATAACATATTTCTGAGCAAAATATGTGAAATCTTTGGGGTTTGCATGATTTCGTAATCCCCGCATTTTTCCGCATAAAGTGTAAAAAATATTGCATTGTAACTTGACATAATTGATGTAAAGTATGAAGTGACACATCATTGGCTTGCACATCCACACAAGGTAAACTAACCACGAGTCGCAGAAAAAATCCTGCAAGATGATGAAAAATGCAACTCATTCGCCGACATAAATATCTGCAAAAGACAGTGCAAACCAGTACCTGATGTCCGACACAAAAGCGGGGGCATATTATTTTACACTTCATGCAAATGTATGTTGGAACACAAGAGAAAATCGACGCAGGAGCCACTTTTCCAGTGTGAAACATTTGAAAGTGGTTTCTGCTGCAGCAATAATAATGTTATATGAACATAAAGGCTATAATAACTGAGACAGGTGTCCTGTTCTACCACAAGCAATTATACTATTTTTGACATTTATGACTCAGAAATGTTCAAGCCATGTTTGAGCCATGCTTAGAAAATAAAGAACTAAAACAAAACTGGCACCTTGTTAGAACAGGATGTGGGAGAATAATCTGTTTTGTTTTTTTTTTAATTGAAATGTATGTTTTTCCAGTTCCTGCATATTTCTGCAACTTTTTGGGGGGATTTTTTGCAAATTCGCACAATTTCACCACATAAAGTTACATAAAAACCCTGCATATTCCATCGCATGATCAAGGATTTTTGCCTGCATTTTTTTGGAAGGACTGAATAATGAAAAAAACCCTAGTTTTGGTATTTTAGTCGTACACACGTACATAGTGATGGCAGACTCAAAATTCCTATTAATATCTTCCAATCAGCGTTGACTTTATCACTTTCATTTTCAACAATTTAATTGTTTTTACGTAGGCACAGATGTAAAACAGTAAAATAAATCACATTAACCTGTATACATGCACAAAGACATTGTAGTATTGAAGAAAATTCAGGTGTGTTAATCTGATTTCTTCTAATCAGATTACTGCTGTTATCTGATATAACATATCACATTCTGCTTTTTGCACAATCACTTGAATAATCTGACAACTCCAGAAATCAGATGATGATTGGAGTATTAGTGTGAATGTAAACAGGCTGAGTGTTACGTGAAGGATTAACAGAATCAAATAGAATTCAATCAATAACATCCCCCCTTTTTTTTCTTAAATGTTTTTATTCAAGAAAGCAAAACCAATATATGATGCATTTTAGATACAAAATCTTGAATTGTTTTTTTTAGTTTAACCAACCGAATCCCCTACCTGCCACCTTTCCCACATACATACAAACTGTCATTAAAGGAGTGATATTTAGCTTTTTTAAATGGAATTCTGCATTTTCAAACATTTCCCTGTGGTCTACATAAACTGTAAATGCTCTGCTTGTTGTCTGAATTCTTCTTTAATTCAACTCCACGGGTTCATTTTCAACCCTATTTCTGAGTAATGACACAAAAAATGTCATTTTGAGCGCCGGCCCTTTAAATGCACAAGACCTCAGCCCCTTCCAGGTTCTTGACTGTGCTGCTTTGTCCCGTTCAGCCACTTGTGTTCATTAATACAACCAACTACTGAACATTTTAGGTAATCGGCTCGAAGTTTGGACATATTTTCAGTATGGACTACAAATGTGAAATGTTCGTTGGAAGTCTTGACCTTATATGTGCAAATATGGTGATGTAACTAGTAATAGGCGCAACAAATTAAGAAAGAATTAACTTGATTTTTGCCTAAATTAATCTAAAGATAGCTTTGCAGCACCTGGAGGGTTCAAATTCAAACTGTATGAACTATTAGGGTCTGAATGCACAAATAAATGAACCAAAGACTAATAAAAGTGGGTTTAGCAAAATATGAGCCCTTTAAACATGAACCAAACAAAAACAATGGTATAAATAATGGTGTGGGTAAATAAGGGACACTTTCGCATGTTTCTTGTTTACAGGGTATATGATGCCACGAGCGGGTGTTGAGCCTCAAGAGCTGAGAAAGAAAAAAAAAAATTCAATCAAGGTTTTTTAAGTGGTCTTCCCTCATGTTGTGCAATCGTAAAAGACATCTGTGCACCTAAAAGTCACCACACATGAACTATTTCAAAGAGAACATCCATTTTTACCTCAACATAAGGCCTATTTTTCCCCTCTGATCTGTCTTTACGGAATTTGCACCTGAATCCCATTTCCAATTGCATTAGTCCGGCGCCGCGGGGTGCTGTCGGACTCATCTCGCACCTTACAATAGGAGGAAGGACAAACAGACTGATGACCTGACATTAACTGGACACTGGGCGAGGTGATCTGGCACCAATCCATGATCTGAATCACAATTTTCCCACCTTGAATAAAATGAGGGTAGGTTACAGTCAAAGCTATGGTTCCTAGAGACTTAATGCCTTCATGCACTGGATGTGTTTGTTTGTACTATTAATCTTATTTTGGGAGTGATAAGTCATAATTTTTCACTCAGGATGAAAATATTTCACAGCAAAAAATAACATTTAAGTGTGAATAAAGGCATCAGCAACCAGAACCAGACATCATGTGCCATCAACAATAACGGAGCCAGACCTGCTGATTTCTCACCACAGCATTTAATGTGAAACAAATGATAAAAGTAGTGAAGTGAAGAGCAAGGTGTGGAGCAGCATCACCAAACAACTACACTGTCAGGAGAGTGAGGAGCGTGTGGATCGCGAACATCATGAATCGAGTGTGAGTTTGCACCATGTCGGTCTTTTTTTGTTTTTACCTGGACAGACCTAGACAGAACAGAAACTGTTGGATCTGATGGATGTACAGACACATACTGCAGGTGAGGATCCAGGTGATGTTGAATTCATTAATAATTCTGTTGAATGGCCCGGCATCAATGTATTTCAATTTTTATCTAAAAATTTTTATGTGTCGCGACTGTCGCAAACTCGTATCACTGTTGGTGTGAATAGTTTTGGTGCGAAATATTTGCAAGTGAATATTTACATTCAAAGTGTATAATGGCCTTTAGCATGTGTGTGAGAGGTTTCAGTGTTATTTTTGTTATCTCAGTGGAAACACTACATTTTTGTGTCATTTTTAAGTGTATTATTTCAGTCTTTCAGAATTACAGATGAAGCACGGGTCCACATTTTCTTAACGGTTACTACATTTGTGACACTGTAGGTTTTTCTTGGTATTTGTAAAGTAACTACACATATCAGCTTAATTTATCCAAATGTTCTAAATGTTTTCACGTTTACTCTAAAGCAGGGGTGTCAGACTCATATTTGCTCTCATTTGATCTCAAGTGGGTTTGACCAGTAAAATAATGTAAAAACCTAAAAGTAATAACTGGAAATTTTTCTCTGTTTTCCTGCAAAAAGGTGAAAGTTCAGTTTTAATATTGTCTCAGATTATCATTTACACAAGACACAACCCACTTATTTTTCTTAAGAAATTTCAGGGGTTGTTTAGATTATTCACATTTTCGAAGGATAGTTTGTCAAGGTAAACATTTTCATCATGTATTTTTTACCCCACTCCCTGAAGGAGAGGCAAGGGTTATAGTTTTTTGTTTGGTTTGTTTCTTTGTTTGTTTGTTAACACTCTAGCAGCAAAAGCATTGGTTGAATTCATACCACATTGGGTTCATAGATTGCAAGTGACTCAGAGTAGACATCATCACATTTTGGGAAACACAGGTCAAAGTTTAAATTTACTTATAATGGGTGAAATTTCAAATGTCTGTAGCAGCAAAACTATTGGTTGAATTCATACCAGATTTGGTTTATACAATAGATGGACACAACAGATGTGATTACATTTCAGTTAAAGTAGGTAAAACTTCAAATTTTTTATGAATTGTTAAAAAATCTTTTTTCGTCTCTCATTTACTTATAATGGGCAAATTTTCAAATGTCTATAAAACATTCATTTTGTTTCAATTTACTTGAAACTTGGCACATATATAGAGGTAACTGACATGCTGACATCAGCACAGCATAGACATGATGACATCAACTGGATCGATGCCAAAATAAGCTACAATATAAGTAAAGGGAGGGGTTTGTTGTGCCTCGAACCGCTTGTTCTTTGTTTTTTTACTTTTTTCACATTAAAACAAAGAGAACATTTTGGAGTTGTGGTGTTTCCTGAACTAAAATGTTTCACCCTCTTGACTGTTAATATTTTCAGTGTAATTTTTGCTCATTCATCCCATGGGCTGGATTGAACCCTTTGATGGGCCAGTTCTGGCCCACGGGCCGCATATTTGACACCCCTGCTCTAAAGCATTTGTGTATTAGAAGCTGCACCTGCAGTTGACAGACTTATGGTAAATCTTGACTGTCTGAAGTCATCATTTCCTCAGCAGCAGCAGCTAAGCGTCACGATACACACATTTTGCAAATGAACATGGACCAGATGCAAATATTAGTTTGACAAGATGCACAAGAGCTACTATACACCAACTTTCACCTTGACAGCTCACAGTGAAATGCTCTCTGTGAAATACGATAATGTACTGATCCTCAGGGAGTTTAAATGAAAAGCAACACAGTAGGAAAATTTGTAGTCTACTTCATAACGTGATGTTTGTCCCCTAAAAATAAGAAGATCATGAGTCAAGTGAAGATCTGTCACCCAGCCCCTACTATCTGATAAACTTAATGGGAAAACTGCATTTCGGCTCACCCATACCATCCACTTAAAAAGATCATAACAAAGCAAAAACATCAGAATATTTCACACAGCTCTAAAATATTTCCTTTCCAGGTTTTCTGGTTGTTGGAACATGTTATTAAAGCCCTGCTGAGCAGTGTCTACCATCACAATCCAGCGCCTCCAGTGCTCACGCTGAGTTAAATTAGTCATGTCAAGCAATTATCCGCGTACGTCACAGTTCTGCAATTTAGCTTTTGGGGAGCAGTCCATTATTGAATTAGCTCCATTTGAACATGCTTAATTTGGCATTTTAAGAGTAGGGAACATGTCAGCCACACAACAGTACCCCACAAAGTTCGTCTATTCCCTGGCAACAAGTACACTGTACCCAGTGAGACATGTAACGAGGACATGTTGTCCAATTATGCCACTTATTAGTAGGGGAAGTGGAAAATATGCCCACTTTCATGTATGTAATCACACTAAATGCCTGGTCCATTTCCAAAAACGGTCATGATAGTGTGGGCTGAGTGTTCATCACTTACACCCTTTTTATTCTGTGATGAAAAATCATAGTGACAACTATTGTTATCATGACTTCAGCACAGAGTAAACTTAGTAAAAACAGGCTAGTATATCTCAAGTATGGTTCACAGCTGGTAGAACCTACAATGTTAAAGTTAACTCGCTATTTTCCCCATAGGGACATTTAATCACTGTAGTTTTCCCATCCTAATATACAAAACACATAGCATTAGCAACTAGCATTATTACTTTGTAGTACATTGAAGGTTAACTGAGGTGCAGGTTTTCATCAGCACCTCAGTTAACCCTTTATCGGGCAAGTGACTATTTTTGGTAATTTCCACAAACATTAAATATGGGGCCAATCCCGTGCCTCTTGCTGCTTGTGCAAAACTTTACCGATATTTACTAAATATCATAAAAACAGAGGTGCATATGTCAGTTTTTCCGTTAAATCACAAATGCAATGATTTGTTTATTATCGTGAGATGATACAAAAAGTCATTCCATAAACATGACGACGACCGTAAATATCGTGTTGATTTACAGATACATTCATTATTATTATATATTACCCCTCTATCCCGTACTAAATTTTAAAAAGTTATTCGGTTTCCTGGTGTGTCCACATGTTTCCTTTAAAAGTCTTCTTCGCTTGTTGTAATGTCCATCAACTTCTGTTATTTTTTACTGACGTGACTCCAGTTGTGGAAAAAGGTCTTTCCATTGCAGTTTTGCGTGATATACTATTTGTGCTACGCTAGAAAAACCACCTCTTGCCAGTGCAAAAACTTTGAAATGAAAAATGAGAGTTTTGGCGAAATTGTCATTTTCCCATTAGGTAATTTTTTATGCAAAAGTTATATTTGTGCAATTTGAGGGTCAGTGGAAAAGCAATTAGTGAGGTTCAAAAGCATGTTGGTTTTTCTAAGACTATACAGTGATTCAGAGAGATGTTATAGAAATGTTGAAGCTGTAAATAGTGAATATGAGTGATTTTTGTCAGTTTATGACCTTGCAACAGTTGTTTTATCGCATGTTTCCTTTTTAGCAAATGCTGCTCAGATGTTTTATGGCAAGCGGAGGGAGACTGTTGTCATGCCAACTGACGAGGAGGTAGATGACGATGTCCAGTAACACAAGGTTGAAATTTAGAACTTCAGAGTATTTCAATGAGTGCCCTATAAAGGGTTAACCCAGGGCTGTCCAAATCCGGTCCTCGAGGGCCGGTAGCCTGCATGTTTTAGATATTTCCCTCTTCCAGCACACCTGGAAGCCACTGCATCGTTATCGGGTTTCTGCAGAGCGTGATGGTGAGCTGATCATTAATTGAACCAGGTGTGCTGGAAGACGGAATTATCTAAAACATGCAGGATACTGGCCCTCGAGGACCGGATTTGGACAGCCCTGGGTTAACGGAACCGACAGGAGAATAAACCAATGTAGGCCTATGTCTGTTTGATGGTTATGTAAGTTGTAAGTTTATTATTGACATTAACCCCATTTCTAAGTTAACGGTAGCAAATGTGACTGCTGTAGAGGAGCAGAACAGAGGCAGGGGAGTGAGAATAAACACCACACTTTGGATTATTCATGGACAATTTAACTCGAATCCCCCATGTACAAATCAGTGTACAGATTGTCTGAAGCCTATTGCAGTTGATCTTAGATAAACATGGGATACACTGTGGTCAAACAGCCACATTATTGCAGGGCTGACATAGAAACAACCAACCACTCCCACTCACATTTACACCAATAAAGGCACATTAACCCATAAGTGGTACGTCTATGCAGAAGGAAGTCAGAGTATCTGGAGGAAAGTCATGCAGACTCCACACATGCATCCTGTAAACTGTCAATTATGTTTCCAGGACAACTTCAATATGAATGTATATATCTACTGTGTTAAAGTCTTCTAGTCTTTCATTGTGTTGTGTCTGTAGCTGGGTTTCCATTACAGTTTTTTTTCAAAATAAAAGCGATATTTCTACAATTTTAACAAAGTATAATTGCCACTTGTAGGTGTTTCCGTTGAACTGTTATGTTATTGAACCTCTTGTGGCACCGGACTTGTCATGTCATGTCCATAACTAGTGAAAATGCATAAAATATGTTTCATTACAGTTTTGCTTCTATATTGAAACGTCTCAACAAAAATGCCTAAAGAGAAAGTAAAAACTTTTTTGCGATCTTTGACAGTTTTTGTGACCTTTTGGTGTTTTCATTACCCATTTCTCTATTGCGCCATTTACATTTTTCGCATTTCTGAGGGTAATGAAAACCCAGATAGTGACAGGTTCAGTGTTTGGCCAAGTATTGCTTTATGCGACAGCGGAAGCATTATTAGAACCCCGGGTCACATTAATACCGATATCTAGGGACCGAAGTTAGTAAATGCGTTGTTCCTGTTTTTAACTTCATTTCCTGTCATGCAGCATGGTACTGTGCTTCCAGTCAACCAGCAAAGTGATAGTAAGGCTATTGTATTCCAAAATGACTAACGTCTCCAAAAACATTGGTCCTATCAACTCGTCGAGCTATTTAATGTGGAGATGGGACTATTGCTCAACTGTAGGTACCAAACTGGTCGATTAAAAACTTATCAATTTCTCAGAACATACACACACACAGACGCGCTGACACCTACCAGTATTATGATATAGATAATAACATCCTAATTCATCCATATGAGCACCACTTAGTCACAGAAAACATAATAAACCCTTTGACTACATTAATGTATGCAGGCTGTTCACTGAGCTTTCTTTTCTTTTCAGTGGCTACATCTGCATATATGGTTTACGCTGTATAACAGACAGTGAGTTTTCCTCATGGGACTGTGTTGTGTCTTCTGCTTTTTGACCCGATGCAGCGCTGTGAGACATCGAGTTTCCCACTGCAGGAGAGTTAACGTCTACAGACTACAGGAGGCTAAAGGTTAAATTAGATCCAGTCAGTTTTATTTATAAAGCCTAATGATAAAGATTTATGTATAGTACACAGCATTCCCACACCATTAGACTTTGGCTTTGTTGCTAACCAACTGTCGACTGATGCGTGGCTGTTTTTAAGTTAAGTCTCTTATTTGAAATTAAATAATGGAGTTGACAGGAAACAATATGTGATAATAGAAACCCTCAAAAGCAAAAATATTTTCTTATTTGTCAGATAATAAGTCGTATTGGTTAATACTTAATATACTGGTTCATAGTGATGATAAACATAGTTGTAGTTATAATAATATTGCAATTTTATTTGTAATATTAAAATACTGTATGATTATTTAAATATGTATTATACTTATCTTACAATGTATCAATAATATAATACATTGGTATGTCATATCATAGTAATTAAATAATTAAAGGTATGTATGGTATGTGTCACTTCCATTACCATTGTTGGTATGTGATTATTGTTGAAATATATTGTATTCTAAGTTCTGCAGACTATCAATTAGATAGTTACTATGTGTAATTTACATCAGTTTCCTAATCTGTTAACTACCTGTTAATTACATTATTAGGACTCTAAACAGTTGTTACTATATCATTAAGGAAGAAAAAGTAAATGTGTTATATTGTATAATGTGAAATAGGCGTGGGATTTAATAATTTTTCCTCCCACTCCTTTTTGAGAAGCACATATTGAATTAATTTTGTTATTACTAGTAATTTGACAATTGCTAACATCTTGATTATCTTTATTTATTGATGTATTTGCTCCGCCATTAGTTCCTTGCACACAAAAAGTGTTTAATTTTTTTCCTTCTGCTCAAAACAAACAAATGAAAAAATTTAAAAAAAGGTAAACTAAAAATAATTAACAAAAACCATGGGGGAAGTAAACTTTAAGTAAAATTTGGACCGTATACATGATGTACATGTGTAGGTATGTAGGCACATTTACAATATGTCCATACATGTCTATGTATATATAGTAACACAAACAAACAAAACACTACGAGCCAGGTTGCTGGAGGTTGCTAGCACAAAATTATCACTGAAAAGGCATCAACTCGGTTACTTTGGTCATGTGTTCTCCCATTCACAAATTTTGGGGAGGACAGTATTAAAATCAGTCATGCAATGTGATTTACTAAAATGTGTGACTGTTTACAGCTGATTCCACCAGTATTTAACAGTGGAAAAAAAGCCTTAACACATTTTGTTGGACTGAGACAGTTACACACAGTGGAGGCGCTGCCAAGACTAGAGAGGAGGTGGTAGAAGAGCAAGTTTTCTCTACTCATTAATTTACCAATACGAGTTGAGAAATATTATATTAATTAAGTTACAGAGAAACAGAGCCCATCAGAGCAGATCTACCATAAAACGGTCCACATTTTCACCTGCTTCGTCCCTGGTCCTTTGCTTATTACGAGATAGAGCCACTGATAGAACTTTACCAGTTCACCAGGAGGTGCCAGAAGAGTCAAACTGAGGATTTAATCTGACAGAAAACTATGAAGATTCAAGAGATTCAAGATGCAAAAACACTTGAATGAAATACAATGAAGCTTTAGCTGAATGACATTCAAATATATATATATATATTTCTTGGTTCTGCGGCAGATAAAGACATAGTGCATTGTTTCCTGTGTATTACTGATATTAAAAATAACTGCCCACTTGACATAAGAATAAATGCATTTACCACTCAGGTGGGTTTACATGACACTTAAAAAACAAAACGACTGTATTAGTCTGACTAAAAGCGGACTTAAATAGTGCATAGAAACATGTTAGCTTGAAGATTTACTAGTCAGACTAACATACCCAGAAAATGCGATTGAAAGTTAATCTAATCTTACATGTAAACAGACCAGTTGGCCCGGAACAGGACGAGGCTTTCTGCACAGGAGCTCTGCACTAAATCCTGACCTGAAAGTTGAACATCATGCAACTCAAAGTAATCTCTGCATCCAAAAGTAGAGAGGCCAGAAAGTACGTTAGGTACAAATTTGCAATGGTGTCTACTGTCATGCCAGTTTTTCCTCTGCATTGCTAACTTGTTAGCTTGCTATTGACTACTGTTATGGTCAGTGATAGGTCAACCAGAAATGACTTAATGCTAATGAGCTGAAAGTGCATATTGCCATTTATGGTTGCGAAGAGGACATGATTTTAACAATAAATTGATTACAATCCCGTGCTTGTAGACTGGGACAAACAACAGTCCAATTAAAGGGCTCATATTTTGCTAAACCCACTTTTATTAGTCTTTGGTTCATTTATTTGTGCATTTGGACCCTAATAGTTCATAAAGTTTAAATTTGAACCCTCCAGGTGCTGCAAAGCTATTTTTAATATTCATTTTGGCAAAAATCGAGTAGATTTCTACAACCCATTTTAATTCCTGCTTAATTTGTTACATATAAAACTAGTTACATCATGACATTTGCACATATAAGGTCAAGACTTCCGACGAACATTTCTCCCAGTGCAACATAATTGTTTGTCAGCAGCAGCGGTTGAAGTAAAAACTGAAAATATGTCCAAACTTCGAGCCGATTACCTCAAATGTTCAGTTGTTGGTTGAGCGGAACAGAGCAACACAGTCAACAACCTGGAGGGGGTGGAGCGTGAAGTGGCTCATTTGTATTTAAAGGGCCAGCGCTCAAAACCACCTTTCTGGTGTCATTATTCAGAAATAGTGTTGAAGATGAACCTGTGGAATTGAATTAATGAAGAATTCAGACCCAATCAGAGCATTTACAGTTTATGTAGACTACAGAAATGTTTGAAAATGCATAATTCCATTAAAAAAAAAAAGCAAAATATCACGCCTTTAAATGGTTTAGCTGAGCTACAACACTACTGTGTATGTAAACTTCACCTTCATGATTTGTCCCTTGAAGGGCAATTTGTCATGCAGAAGTTACACAAGCGTTCACAATAAACAAACGATGAAACACAGTAAAAGTAATGCAAATGCAGTATGCTATATTTTACCTCCCTTGAAGAATATGCATTTTCCTTCCTGTATCCTATGGTGTTCTAAACATGCCTTTTTGAACAGGTTGAATATTATGGTTTTAGCCACTATTTTAGTCTTGGTAACATTCATCCATTAACTCCTCCAGCTCCACTGAAGAAACCTCCTCCTTCTAGTGTCACTTCTTGCTTCCAGACAGAAACTCATGCGTGAAACCTACACTTTTACTTGTCACATCAGAGTACAATGGCCACGATTATTCAGCTGGAATAATCATGACCATATTGAGAGGTTTGGATTAAACTGTGGTATACAGGTTGATGAAAGGAATTGTTTTGAGGGTAAATACTGAGCAAGCAAATCTACCCATTTCTACCCTCGGTACCTAATGAAAAAACAGTAGGTGTACAAATCGTCTTCTCTCCGACCATTTGTCCTTGTCAACCCTCACGTTGAAAGTCACACACTACACAGAGGTGTCCCGTACCGTGAGCAATAGTATGGATAGCCTATCAATATTTTCATTGGCGTGGGGGGAAAGCAGCCGAGATAGAGCACAACTGCAATTTCAGCAGATGCAGCATCACGTTTAATTAAGAGGACATCACGGTCAACGCATGTTCTCTTACACATGTCAAGCTATTGATTTGTCATCAAGGGGGAAACATTGTAATGCTTCACCATATACCAGTCACACCCAGCGTTGATAAGGTGAAAGATATTTAACATGCCATACTCGCCTTTTTCATTAGAGTCTCATATATCGCCTGAGCTAAATGGTGAAAACAAGCATTGCGTCGGCTCAAAATGGAAGAGCAATAAACTTTCCATTACATTGTTCCTCATAAATCCTCGTATTTTAGTGCGCAAAAAGCCTCTGCATATGCTACAATCAATGGTGTAACAAAATTACTTCAACTGATATATACACATGGCTTATTACATTCTATTTGACTAAATTAATCTTGCAACTCCACTCGAGAGGCGTCAGAGAATCAAATTATCAACAACTTAACCTCACATATTTTCTTCTAATATGGTCTCAACCTGCATTCCCTGAGCTAAGCTGCTTTTCTTTAAAAATACCTTGGCCTCCTTTCACCTTTTTCCAGCCATGGGGAAGTACAGTAAACCACCTATGAACAGTAATTCATCTTTATCTGGAGCCTTGTGTAACAGACAAACTGGGTGCATCAGTGTGGAGCCTGGCACCGAGGAAAAGCTAACAGCCAAATATTATCTAGCATTAAGATGGATTGTCAAACGACAACACAAACAAAAAGCAACGTTTATGAATAACCTTGACTACTTCGAATGGGTTTGTGCTCAGGGGATGGTTCCTGTAGCCCGCAACCCTGTTCACGCTCTTTCGGCTTCATTGAGCCCTTGTCTCGACAAAACCTAGGTAATAACTAAATAAAGAAAAAAGATCCATCCATCTTCATGACAGTCATTATTAGCCAGAAATCCACTGATTTAGGACCCCTGCTGATTAAAATGTGATGTAGCAAGCATATATGAGGCATTGTCTAAGATCACTTCAGTGCTTTTTTTCACACTGAAACTGGGTCACACTGGAATCAATTTTATCTATTCATGAATCCAAGCTGACTACAAATATTGTCCTGTATTAAGAATAAAGCTTCAAAATCTAAAGGGTCTACAGAGGGACTTTCAGCTGAAGGCATAACTTATGTATTACAAGACATGTTGTTGACTACATGTATAATCTATTAATGAACTGTGACTAAAGCCCTAAAACAACATGACCCAAGGAGTTAACCATGAGATACAGAAGTACAGGGTCATTATATGGATTTTAACTAAAACTACCAAATACACAAAACCCAACTGGAAAATTAGCACATTAACACAAGGGGCTGTTTGTAGTATTTCTACCCTTTAAATATTGAAAAATGGCCTAAATTTATAAAAGTGTTGAGAATAAAGAACGGTGTAGTTCTGCCAAGGATTGTAGACATGAAATTAATTTATTTACACTGATGGGCTAGGGGATTTATGTGACCACTAGAGGGAAGGTATAAAGTTATTAAAGTATGTTACTGTCTTTGCTAAGTTGCTGTTTGTTGACCCACAGTTCAGACTAAACCGTGACAGTTCTTACCTAGTTTAAACAGAGGTGGTTTGTGGTTTTACTGTGCCTGTTTTCTGTCTAAAAACAGAGCTAAGCTAACAGGGCTATAATGTAAACTATCAGCTGATGCAGCATGTGAAGATTATGAGACACAGTGTTATTTTGAACAAATAAGTGCCTTTGAGTTTTAGTTTGAAGGAGAGAACTTGATGATACCATAATACAGATGTGTGTAAATAATGGGCTTTAGACTTTATTCAGTGAGTGATACAGTCTGTGGATACACAGTGTTGATTTGTTGGTGGTTTTGGTCCTAAATGTGTTCTGGTGGGTGACTTCCCCCTTTTGGTGAGAGTTTGGAATATCAATACTACATAGAATCACTTTAAGGTACATTTCATTTGTTTCAATTTGCATCAGTTAGGATTATTGTTGGTATCTGTCGTTAACTAAATAGTTCCATACATTTGTTGTCATTTGTTGACATTTGCCTGGAGACTCATCTGTGAATCTGAAGCAGCGTTCTGTGTTCCTCAGTGTTGGGATAAAAACACGTGTCAAACTGTATTTAGAGTAACTCATACAACTCTTATCTTATTTGTCAGTGGTGCTTCACACGTTACACTTCACTTGATTATGTTTATCGTTGTGTGCTTCACAAAACACTGTAGCTACAAGTCAGGAGGTCAGGGTCCATCATTGTTGTTGCCATATGACGTTTGGGTTACACAAATGATCGGTCGATGCCTTCATTTCAACTGTGTAAGCTTGATTAAAAAAAAAAAAAATCTACCTTTTTTTTTACTTTCCTTTGTACTCATAGCTTAATAGCTGGCTGCACAAAATATAGATGTGTAAGTCACACAAAAAAGCCCCATGGTCTGTATTGTTTTACTGTGGTTTGTTGACTTAAACCGGGCACACACTGCGATTTTAGATCGTTTCTAATTTAACTCCTGCCCACACTGTATGACTGACTTGTGCATGACGTGAGCCAAAATTCGTGGGTAATGTGCACACACTGTGCGGTCTACGATCTTGTGCGGCTACACGACTGAACAGCCAACAGTTCGCAGCTGCACTCTGACACTATTTCATCCTGGTTCTTGAAAGCCGGGAGTCAAGATGAAGGCAACAATCTGCACCGCACTTACAGGGTTGGCAATTGTATGGATAGACACAAAAAGAAGAAGTCCCGTCGTATTTGGAGACACTTGTGGCTGCAACGACGCGGACAGTATGGATTGTCTATCTTGCAAAGGGAGCCGGAGGTAAGATAGCAACTATGGCTAGAGCTAACAGTACAACTTTACTGAGCTTTTTTTTTGTTTGTTTCTCAGCCTTTTTTATTCATATACATCAGGGGTATCCAATCCTGGTCCTTGAGGGTCGGTATCCTGCATGTTTTAGATGTTTCCCTCTTCCAGCACACCTGACGGTCATTATCAGGCTTCTGCTGAGCTTGATGGTAGGCTTATCATGTGAATCACGTGTGTCGAGGACCAGGATTGGACACCCCTGATATAGATAGATGATATGAGGGAATTTCAGGACCTTTTACGTATGACCGTGGAAGATTTTAATGTGCTCCTCTAGAAAGTTTCTCCACTGATCCAAAAGGACACCCACCTCAGGAAGGGTATTACCCCCAAAGACAAGCTTTTGGTGACACTCTGTTTTCTCATAGCAGGTAGGTCTCACTGTAGTTGTGGTCATGGCTGCAGTTGTACATCCATGATTGCATGCTGTGTAGTGACGTAAAAGCGCACGATTGGGAAGAAAATTTCTGACATGTCAGAAAGTCCAGCAATCATCCAGTTTCTGATCGTGCAGGTGCCATGAGCAGTCGTGACCCCTCTGCACATTGCACGATAAAGACGCACGACAAAGCCGACATTTGGCCCGATTTGAAAAAGGTTGTACGGGATGAAACCATGTCAAATTCGGATCGAAAACCTCACAGTGTGTGTGTGGATTTATGTATGTTGTCACTGAATGTTGGTCTGTGAAACTGTGTTGGCTGCAAACAGAATCAGTAGAGCTATTTACACTTTATATCCTGTTATAGTTTATTCTTCATACTATTTATTTATTCCCATTTTATTTTTACCTTTTTTAAATGCATGACATTGAACAAGGTGAGAGAGAAACAGTATCTCAATTATTTTTGTTTTATATTATTTGACCTTTATTTTACCAGGTAAAATCAATTGAGAACAGCTTCTCATTTAATTCTCTGTAAGTTCTATGCATCTAGTAAAGTGATAATAAATAAAGAATATTTCGGTCTTGAATCTTGAAATTTTCATTGTTTCATTTTTGATGCACAAGGTAATAGTGAGAAGGGAATGCTGCTTGAGCCCTTGCCCAGACCTTGTCCTTAAACCAAACCAAATTATTTTTAAGCCTAAATGACACTGTAACCATGGCATAACTACTCTGGGCATACGGCTAGTTGATTGTGACCCAACCATGGGGCCACGAAATTTGTTGTGAAAAAAAAAAAAATCAGTTGTAAATGCTTAGCTCTCTGATGTCCACCAAACATTAAGGCACATTAATGGTAATCATGTTAACACAAATATTTGATTGAAAGATTAAGGTTAATGGCTCGTTGACACCAGTTATATAACTATCAATAGACAAAGTTGAAATGTCTATTGCTCAAATGACGATTACAACCAATACTTTCTCTAAATGTGTTATAAATGTCTTTGCCAGCACAGTTGCATTGTCGTTGTGTCCCATAGTGCTCTGAATTCAGGGATCAAAGTGTGTATGCTTTTGCACTTTCATTGCATACTTGTCTACGAGCCTATTTTTTAAAAGCTAAATTTGTTTGCTTGAATTCTATGAAATTGGGCCATGATGCAATAACAATGGGAAAAGGTTCCAGCATGAGACCGGTTGAGAACCACTGCTCTGAGGTGTTGAAATGTGACGTCCTGGTCAAGAGTCAGTATGTGATGAGATGGGAGGGAAAATGCATTGCTTTAGTACCAGTCAGCGGGAGATTGCTGTCAAATCACCACTGACCATATTATTGGAGTATTTTTTGTTTTTAATCTGGGCTTGTTATTTAAGGGCATATTAACTCTCACTAAGGTTCATTTATAGTAGTAACACTGGAATGGTCTCTAACACTGGAGAACACCTGCTATAAATCAGACAAAAAAGAAGAAGTCATATCGTAGCTGCTGCAGTAACATGGTCATGAAAGATGGTGGACCAACCCAATTTGATTATTCTACGGCAATAAAAACACATCAATTTTCATTTTCTTGTGATTATATGTTCATAAAAACCCAATTATGAACATTATAATTAATGCCCATTACAAAGGACTTTTAACATCAAATGACATCTACTTTAAACTGCAGAAAAATGCCAAAATATAAAAAAAAAAAAAAAAAGCACCTGAGCAGCCACAAATTCAATCACAGCAAAACATCTTACACAGTAGACGGCAAGATGAAGACCATGCTGCTTTGGCATGGAGCCTTGCGTGGACACAGAGGATGGTAATTGCCATCACACAATGAGTGAATGACTGTTTAAACAAATGCCTGCTACCTGTGACAGAGAGAAACACTTTAACAGTTTGAGTTTTGCTTGACTTGAGCCGGTGTAAAATCAGTGGAAGTGCCCTGCAGTCCAGTCAATCTGCTGTCACGGCTCAGGAAAGCATAGCGCTAAGAACTGTGATCAGATTTGTTTGATGAGCCTTTATAACCAGTCACTGGAAGCTGATACGTTAGCCTTTATTAACCAAATGAGGGCATCAACACGCCACTTTGCAGAGGTGAACGCAGACTTCTGAAAGCAAGATCTGTCAGCTCCTGCTTTACAATACAACCGCCACAACGGCGTCCCAGTCATTCACACTCATTTCCTTGAATTTCATCCTCAATTTCCTTCCACCTACAGCGTATCATCCCTCCGCGGTGACAGAATGGATCCACATATTCATCCCAGTCAATGGCCTTCAGGTGCATCTTCACCAGTGTCATTCATGACAGACTATTGTGAGTGTGATTCTGTTTTGACTCCTTGTTTGCAAGTCTGTTGATGGATATATTGAGTGGAGCCAATCCCCCTGTGTCGCTCGAGTGGATCACGGGGTAAGCTCTTAATTACTCTGAGGGACAGTTCAGTGGCATTATGAGCTGAGTAAACACATACGGAGAAAGCAGGTCTGATCGAGATATGAGAGCGAAGATGCTTCCCAAACACACACTCCCAGCCCATGAACATTTTGGTTAATAAATATTTGAAGACATCTCCTAAATGTTGAGTGACACCTCTTACTGCTGTATGTTTTCTTTGGCTTAGAATAAATTTAGTCTTGAGCAGACTGGATGTTAGCAGCATTACAGAGGCCAAAGTGGGAAAAATAACATTTTCACGTCTTGGGGTTTAAGCGTTTAACCCCTGAGACATTATTCCAGGTAAATGTACTGCTGGGAATTAGTGTCTGTTTCAGTGTCCTTTTTACTTTACTGTGTGTTTTAAGGTCAAAACTGGGTAAAATAACAGAAAAAGACAAAGAGAGGAACTGAAGATAAGATAAGACTTTACTGATCCCACCATGGGGAAATTTCACAGTTGTTTGACAGGTTTTTACTGAATAAGGCACTCAGAATGTACATCAATAAGAGATTTAGGATATTGAACATGGACTGTGAACTTGAACACACTGAACTACAAGTATTTAGATTTGAGCCCAGTAGTTTTTGTTTTGGGGCTCTTTTTTTTCTAAATCAGTCCAGCTGCTTTTTGGCACCTGGCTGAACTCCAAAAAGCAGATACACGGTCAAAACTCTGTGAAAACAAGGTTAAAAAAAAATACAGAAAAATCACCACAATACCAGAAACATCAGTAAAAACAAAAAACAACAAGGAAAATAATGTTTAAAAAAAGCCCAAACTGTCTGTTTTTATAGTGAGTCGGTCTCTTATTTTATTATTTACTGATTCTGAACTGTGGATCAACAAACAGCAACTTAGCATAGATAACCACATCACATAATAACTTCATACCCCGATAAGCCTCAGAATCAAAGTCAACCATGCAGAAGAAACACTGCTATTTCATCATCAAACTCCCTTCTATTCATTTCCAGCTGTGTCCAGTGGAGAAAACAACAACAGTGCTTCTAGCTTTTATCACTTTGTCACTTTCTTTAACTCTACAAGTTGTTTCTTTGTAGTTCTCAACCCATCTGGATACTTGCTGAGGAGACTGGAGACTGACCGAGTGACTCACTACTCCCTCTAGTGGTCACATGAATCCACCAGAGTATTGGTATAAATACATGCAGTTCATATTTCTACAATCCAACACATCTGCGTCTTTGGCAGAACGTGTTAGCTGCACACACTAATAATACTTTCACTGTTATACATTCATCCTGAGGTGCCGTAAAGGGGGGCAGTGGGGTAAACATGTCAAATACATGGGGCCCAGCATTCCCAGGGGGCCCAGTGGATATAGGTTAGAAGCTGTAAAAATTCCATGTAAGCTTTGGAGTAAAAGAGAGGCACAGAGCCTGGGAGTCGGACATCCAAAGTTAAGTTTCACTTTCGGTTTCACGCCAGTTACAGCACTTATGCCCCCCCCACACACACAAATTTACAGATACTTTTATTTTATGAAGGACCCACAACATTAACCTTTCATGGGCCCACCATTGCTAGCAGCGCCCCAGCATTCATATTTTATATTTTTAAAGGAGAAATACTACTACGTACACTGAAGATCCTTTAAAAATATTATTCAAAAATGATTCCTTTTCTAGTTGGTGATTCATTTGCAGCTGTATTTGTAACTATTCAGTCCCAACTCCAGAGTCCTCCTGATCCTTCAGAACTACCCATGTAATCACCCTGATTCCTACTAGTGGTGTGTGGATTGATACTGAAATATTGATATCTCCGATATCACTCTAGAACTCTAGAATCGATTCACAAATAAAAATATCGATACTTTTGATACTTCGGTCACTTGAGGTCATGTGTATCAGGAACACAGTGGAAAGTAGCTAAACTATTGGGATCTTGTCCAAATGAAATGTGATTGGGGGGAACTACTTCTTCTTCCAACTGGGTGAGTGTGTACTGCGTCACACTTCTCAGTCAGTCAACTTTGACTCAGTCTGTACTGAACAAAAAAAGGAACAGACTAAAGGGGAAAACAGTAAATGTGCTATTGTTCCTTAACAGAAACTTGTGAGTGAGGGAAAGTGTTAATGTTGGATGCTTTTTTTGAAGTGTTACATGTTCAGTATTTTCACGGTTCATGTTAACGCGTGAATTAAAGAGCAAGTTTTCATTTTTATAATAGTTCTTTATAATTAAACAATAATTACCTTCATGTCTTGTATTCTTTATGAAGTTAGGATTTGAAATGCACTTTTTTTTTTTCCTTCTTCTCGATTTTCCAGACATTAAGTGGATTTGTACAAAGTATCGGTATTGGATTGGTATCGCCAATACTAGCCTCCTTGGTATCGGATTGAAAAAAAAAAAAAAAAGAAACAAACCAGTGGTATTGAACGTCACTAGTTCCTACATGATAGTATCCATGGCACAGACAGGAAAAAGAAGAGCTTCATTTGTATTATATTCTAGACACATTTACAGGTAATGGTCAAAAGAATGGTCCGTGAAATTTAACATTCATGCTCTGGGAACATGTACCATTTACATCAACTTGTTTAAAAGGACACAACATGTTCCCACTGAACAAAGAAGAGCCACAGCAGACGAGTACAGTGTCCTTGGTTACTGCGCAAGTCGATCATTGATTGTACAAGTGGATGGCAGTGAAATGATGTCACCAGCCTGCAAAAAACAAGTATGAAACAAGGTTATCACGCAAACATCACAGTGATGGCCAGGGCAGGCGTGTACTCAATGGCTTTTTCAAGGACATAACCTGTGAAAGGGGCTCGTCGGGGGATTTCAACCTGGTGCTCTCCGGCTTCGTCTTTGGGTTCATTTCCCACCAACACAACAGGCAACGTCGATGGGCTTCACTCATCAGTACCCTCACAAACGGCCACTCCATGCAGTATGGGGCAGCAACAGGAAAATCAATAGCATGTTTTTAAACCTTGAAAGAGCTGCGGTTGGTGCTATATATGTTTACTGCACCAACATGAAAACGAAATCCATCATGTATTGTTTGAGCCACCTCCTTGCTTTGTATTCGCTTTTTTTTTTTTTTTGTCAATATGTAGAGTATTATTTCTTTTGTAAAGAAAATGCAGCCTGAAAGATTGGAAATATGATAATTACACAGAAATATACATGAATGTTGAATGT
>JAPQRP010000012.1:15711139-15722199 GCA_037367295.1 Apogon hyalosoma | reverse complement strand
TAAAAGAGTAATGTAAAAGGAAGAAGGAAATAAATATATATTATCAATATAATAATATTTTATGGAGAAAGGGTAGGATTAAATAAATTGCACTTCTTCCCACCCCTTTTCAGGCATGTAAATGAAACTATTATGCTGTTCTTCTGTCTAAGATTGTCTTGATTATTGATTTTTGTATTATTATTTATGTTTGCTCCTTCACATATATGTTAAATTTCATTGCATGTTCAGAATAAATCACTAAATTACAAAATCACAATGTGAGTGACTCTGTCCATGTTCAGGTCCAGACTCTAGACTCACCTGTTCCAGATTACCTACCCACCATAATAATAATAATAATAATAATAATAATTCCCTAACATCTTACCCTGTATTACATTTCTTGCACTTGTTTTTGCTTTTTATTGTATTTATTGGGTTTTGTATTTTATTTATTGTCTTTTTATCCTTTGCTGTACAGAGTCCTTGGGTTTCCTGAAAGGCGTTTACAAATAAGATGCATTATTATCATTATTATTAACGTCAGTGAACATACCTTACCTTTCCTTCCACACGTCCTTTTTGATGCTAAACTGGTTATCATTTTCCAGCTGCAGGCAGTTTGAGAATAATGTATAACATTAAAATTAAGTAATCAGAGTTTAACATTCCTGGTAGTTAAACACAGATCCAGCGCTTTGGTCTCTATATAATAGAGCAGATAAGTGAACATGCTGCCATTATTGGCTAAGGCTGTTTTCGTTGCACTTCGCTCCCTGTTTTTTTTGTTTTTGTTTTTGTTTTTTTTTAAGGAAAATGCACAACACACAGCGGTTCATTATAAGAAAACGTAAAGAAAAAAAAATCTCTACCCAACCACATTCAAAGCCCTTTTAGCTTTCATCAAAGTATATGTGAATGGCTCGAACACTGTTCCCAGAGAGGTTTCACAGACTTGTGGATTTCACAGCTGGCCAGCTATGAATCCATGTGGAAATAAAAGAAACTTTGTTAAGTAATCACAAATGGGCGCTGAAGTGTCTCAGTGATGGATCTGAGCGCCACATATTCATACCTGTCTGCCATTTGACAGATTTGACCCAACGTCCTCTACACATCTTACATTTAATACACATCCATTATTGTGGGGTTGAACCACAGTTTGCGGGTGATTCACTAACAGTGACTGAGTAAATGACAACAGGTACCAACATGTTGGAGATGCATCTATTTAAATGAGGGTTTTGCAGGTTTTTTGTTGGTTTGCAGCTGGCGGGTTTGGGAAGACGAAGGCGCAAAGCTAAATTCGACCCTATAGAATTAGAGGTGTTGGTAGATGAAGCAAATAAACACTTAAATGAGCTACAGCAAAGAAGCCTTGTTCGGTCTCATTCAAGGAGTCCTGAGAGTGTGGAAACTTAATAAACCTGGACATCCGACGTGACATGGCATTTAGAACTTCAGACAGCACATCTGAAAAAGGAGATTGGAAGATCCCAGCTGTAATAGCTACCGAACTCTGGAATGACCCAGGTGCAAACAAATGTAAACTTGCCAGGAGTTTTGTCATTGCAGGTATTGTGTGACTCCTTCTCATGGCTCCAAACCTGCTCTGACTTCCTCCAAAATGACAAGACTGGACAGGTCATATGTTTTAATGAGTGTTTCCTCATTGATTCCAAAAATATTCACACGAAGGTGAAAAATGCGTTCTGTGCATCTTGTTTCACCGTTTCGATTTCTCCTTCTTGCAACAATAACCATTTCCATGTGTGCGCAATTACGCATCCAGACCGTTTACACCTCCCTTCGAGATGTGTTAAATGTAGATGCAGTTTCTATCAGCAACATTGTTTTTGAGTTTGATAAATCACTTTGTGTGTGCTAAATTAATATATTAACATTTTCTCCTCCCAGCACACGCACAATTGTGTGTAAACACCCCATATTGCATATTCATTGCAGTAAACGTACTAACTGGATGCAGACGCGCTATTTTGCACCTTTGAAAAATGCAATCCTTAATGTGCACTGGTAGTAAATCCGTTAGTACATTTTGTTGCATGTGCAATGAGTTTGCACACATTTTATATACCAAACCTTTAGTAGATCCAGCCCATAAACTTTTACTTCTGCTGTAGAAACATGAACTAAGCTGTTAGATGACAGATTTCTTGACTGAACTCTTATATGACACAAATTATTTTCAACAAATGATACTATTTTCAAGTCTAAGTGATACTTTACATCTCAAACAGACTATTTTACTGAAAGTTTGTCCATCCATGAACTCTTGTAAACATTGGAAATACATGGTTATTCAAAAAGAATGAACCGATTTCATGACGCATTGCTTCAGTTCTCAAGCATCATCATGGAATGAGTCAGTGACCATTTGAAAGAGAAATTTTCTAAGTTTTAAATGGCTAACCTCGATGACCTTTAACATCGAATAACGACAGCGATCAACTCAGTGGATCGTGATCCGCTGATACACGTCTGGGAGGAATTCTCTTATGGCATTGATGTTGTCCGTGCTGAAGGTGGTGGACACATTGAACACTTGTAAGACAGGAAATAAAAGTTGATTGTGAGTAGAATACTGGTGACTTGGCTGGACTTTTCTATTGGTTTTCCTTATTAAAATATTGCGTAATGAAATCGGTTCATTCTTTTTGAATAACCCTGTACTGAGAGCATACCTAGTGAACTCACCACACTATAGAGAAAATGTGTTCCTTTCACCCTTTTCAGGACATCTTAAAATACTGTACTTTGCATTTCTGTGCTTTCATTAAACCCAAATCATGTTTTATTGGCCTCTAAACATATGATTTCCATCAAATCATGACATTTCTAAGAGTGTTAAAACTCATCACGTTTCATTTTAAATGGTGCGCTGTTAATTTGCACATGTAATCAACACACATGAATTTTTTTAACAAATAGTTACTCCCACAAGACAAACCAAAATTGTAATTATCAGCTCAATATGGCAGCAGGCAACTGTCGAGACATATGTTCCATTATCCTGCACTAATATCATGGTCCAAGTAAGTTGAATATGCACAATTTAAACTCATGAACTGCACAAAAACACTGTAATGGAGTTCATGGTTAAACACAGCATGACTTACACTACTAAAAATCCGTGTGCATTTATCAAACACATATTAAGCGCTAAAATTATTTGAGCGAGAGGGACATGGGGTGTTTCTGAATGGTCTTTTTTGCTTAGCAAGGTTCCTAACTGAGTGAAAGAGTTATGCAAAATCTTTAAATGCAGAAGAAAGGTGGTTCAGTGCTTCCTTTAGCTGCACTAGAGCAGGGGTTTGCAACCTATGAATCCTGGGCCAAATGTGGCTCTTTAGGCTCTCTCAATGGCTCCCCTTGTCAAAAAACATAGTGACCATTTTAAAATGAACTGTATGAACCATTACTTTTTTCATTGTTTTAGGCTTAAATCAATTCTAGCATTGTCCATCTGTAAAAATGTGCAGGCTATGCATCGAATAAAATCGTTTTTGACAGCAAATAAACCAAAATACATGTCACACTACATTATTTTCTAGCCAAATTTAATACGACATACTCAATTTGCATTTGTTATTAGTTTGGCTGTTCAAGAGTCAGCTCACTGACATAAAAGTTGAGCTTTTTTTCTATTACACAATGTAATTTTGTTTTGGGAATAGTGCACATCAAATTACAAAATTGTACAAATCTTGAGTGTTTTCTTTATTGCAGTTATATAATTTTATATATGCACCAGTTATTGGAGTGGAAATACAAAGTTAACAGATTCAACAGAGTTAAAGCAATGTCCTAACATGAAATAATTTAATATGAGGTACACAATGTTTAAGAGGTACAGGGATGAGGGAGATGTTAGGTATCACTGGGTGTTACAAAAATGTACAAATATGTGGTATGCGCATTTGTATATGCATGTGTAATTATATATATATCTGTGTATGTATATGTATGTACATCAATATGTGTTATTGTATTATGTGTTTATGTCAATTATATTATATTTGTCTGTAATAATATAGAGCCAGAAACAAAATTATTTAACAGTAAGTGTCAGGCATTAGAGTACAGATATGTTTAGACTAGTAAGCTTATTATAGTCATTAATTATTTAAGGACAAAGGGTGGGAGTTCATAAGTTATACTTCTCACTCCTTTTCAAATATGTATTACATGTCTTATGTCTAAATGTTTTGTTTATTTATTGGTCTTTTTTGACATTCATATTCAAAATCAATCAATCAGTCAATTAAACTAATCACAAATAGGCTACAGAAGAACAGCCACCTCAGAGTAAAATGTAGATGGGTTTACTTTTTTTTTTTATGGCTCTGATCACATTTTTTCTTCCTTTTCGAGTCAAAAATGGCTCTTTAGGTTGTAAAGCTTGCAGATCCCTGCACTAGACCATCCATTACCAAAGGGGAGGAGAGACTGCTATCCCACAATTCACTGCAGCAGCAACATCAGCTGACCAGACTGTTCGCAAAAACAAATGGTCACCGCGACAGACAATCTGTCAGACTGTCTAATATGTAATTTTTTGTACTAGTAACTGAAGTAGAACCTGTGCTTATTCTGCATGACTTATATCCTCACATCTTATAGTTTTCTGATTGATTACTTTTGGGCTCCTTTAGTGACAGACGCCTTAATAAAAGTAAACTGTAAACAGAGAACTGGATGACAAATGGAGGCTGGAGTTACTGTATTAGTTAAAATGTGATTAGAAATGTTGGGAGATGATGTGTAATTGAAAAGTAAACTTAAAAATGACCACATACAGGCATCAGCTATTGATTTGTCCTTATTTTGCATAGATTTACTGTTTTGATACTGTTGTGCTGATTCTGATGAGAGGGTAGGTGCATGAGTATGACTATTAGAGTAGATTTAGCCTTTATTTCTGTTCAAACCTTGATAATGAAGTCACATTTTTACAACAATGTTCACGCTTAGATCCCACATTAGACACATTAAAAAGGCACCAGATGTGTTCTTTTTTTCAGTCTACCTTTACAGCATCATAGTTTCGTGATCAGCATCCTAGTGCAAGAACCGGTGGATTCTATTATCTCAAGTCCTTATGAATTCCCCTTTCAACTGTCCTTATCCCCATGACATTTTCTGCTGAGGTCCAGGAAGAAAAGTTAGGAAAAGTAGATAAGAAGTATTTTCAGACACGCTAAAAATGAGACACGTCAAAATAAAAATTCTGATATTAATTTTCAAAATCATGAGTCAGTTAATGAATCTGTTAATGAAGTAGTAAAACATCAAGAATAATAACTAATGCAAATATGTTTAACTTCATTGAAGGAAATTTATATGAATTTCTGTGTATCTTGAGAAATGACTGTATGTATCATGTTTGTTCACAGAAGAATCCAGACAGGTGTGATTATAGTTTAATTGATGGTGAGTCTTAGGTCAAAGTTGTGTGATTCTGTTGAATGTGCAAGTCTTATCCTGCCTTTATTGACCCTATAATGTGAAACGTATCATATTTACTAGATGAGTTTTGAAGCTCTCCACATGATCAGTGTGATATTTTTTTTCTTGAAAAACCTGATGTATACAATTGGATACATGCAATAAACAGATAATCCACCAAGGGGGAGGAATTCATTCACCAGAGGCCTTTCCAGTGACAGAACCTTGCCAATTTTGAAAAGGAATTACCAATTTGTTAGACATGTTTGTGTTATATTATGTTTTTGTTTGTTCAAAAATAATAATAGATCCCTATCTCACCGACCTCCTTCAGCAGCACTGCCCCATTTGCCGCCTCAGATCACCCAACACCAACCTCCTCACTCCCACCACGAGGACAAAGCAGCAGACCTTGGGGGACCGAGCCTTCGCTGCAGCCGCCCCAGCCCTATGGAACTCACTCCCACAAAACATCAGGGACTTGGACTCAATACAAAACTTAAAATGGCTACTCAAAACTCACCTGTTCAAACTTGCATTCTCTTGAGCCCCTTTGTTCTTTTGTTTTGTTTGTGAAGCATTGAGTGTCCAAAAAAGTGCTACAAGTGTGATGTAGTATTATTATCGTTATTATTGTTATTATTATTATTATTACTATATTTGAGCATTGAGAGCATGGATCGAGTACGATACAAAATTTAAAGTCATGCATGGAAACTGATATTTGAAAAAAACATTTTTTGGTTTTTCAGAAGGACCAAATAAAGGCTCCAGATTCAAAGAACTGGAATTTTCTGTCAATGATTTAATGGTTAAGGCTTTACAGGGTTGGAGTTAAAAGTGGATCAAAACGGTACAATTGACTTTATCAGAGCAACTGTCTGCACGTTTCATAAACATTATGATATGAAATCATGTTCTGGAGGCAAAAAAGTCAGTATTTTCAGATCTGTCAGGTGTTCTCATGACTCTGTATACCTGAGTTGAATATTTTTAATGTAATAAATGCATTATTGCTCAATGATAAGATGCTAAAGTTTTGCCCATCATAGTGCTTAAGTAACCCAGTATGAGGTAATATGGGATGCTCACACTGAACGGATACAGACTAGTGATGTTCGCTTTTTCTCAAAGTTTGTAAGTGAATGCTGTGGAGGTGTGTGTGTGTTCTGCTATGAAACATATTTCCAGACCCCGGTGCTCGAGTTGTGGGGGAAGAAGAGAGGAGAGATTGAAATGTAAGGAGCTGCCGTTGTGGCGCCACAGTGATCTGAGGGGTGCCATGGAGACGCCTGTCATGGGGGGGCAGGGTCCTGTGATGTTGACGTGTCTCTGTCTGCAAAGGCTGACAATCCGCTAAAGTCGAACTCCTCTGATGAGTGTTCTCTGCGTGTGTGTGTGAATGCGTATACTCTTTATGTGCACGAGCGCATTTGTGTATGAGTTTTGCTGGCTGCGTAGGTGTGCATCGGCTCTTTGGAGGCATCTACTTTGATTTGAATATATCCAAATAAGGTGCCGCCTGCAGCACAGTGACAGGTTCAAAGGCAATTCGACCCAATTAGGACCAGAAAATGGAATTCTCATTTAGGACCCATGAGTACAAGCAGATGCAGCCACAGAATCCTAATACAAAAGCGCTTGTACTTCTCGAATTACAAAAAAGACACGAAGACTTATATAATTCGGTTTCATCGGTTTCAGAGCGAACAAGTTGAGTTGGTTGTCAAAGGATCTGATAGTATTTTGCATGCTGTCAGTATCCGTCACTGGACATTGCGCTGGATGTTTCCTTCTCAAAAGCACTTCAAACCCGGAGAGAGTATTTGGAGAAAAGACGGGTTCAGTGTCTTTGCGAAAATAAATCAAACAGCCTCAACAGTCTGTAGTATCCAGGCCAGTGAATCTGTCATGACGCCACGGCTTCACTCATGTTCCCGCTCACAGCATTTGTAGAAATGTCAACCTGCTGTTATTTCCACATTGAGAAGCCAATTCCACATGGAGAAGCTAATTAAAAAGTTTTTTGTTTTTTTTTACCAATGCATCTGAGTTTGGATGAGGATAGCAGCCTAGTGATCTAAAGATTTTATATCATCGACAATCTTCTTTCAAATTGGACTAGATTGTGTCATAAAACGAATAAATTACCACAGTGTCAGTTCTTCACTAATATTTATTTGAAATGACCTAAGAATCAAATTTAATGGAGAGCGTTGCATTATGGGTTGTTTGACAGATCAATATCCTTGGGGTAGAATTTGTTAGAATTAACTGAAAGTTCTGAACTGGATTTGTCTTTTGTATCTTTACTACTGCCATCCTGTCTTCATCTCTAGCTATTTTTTCCCTGCCCCCCAAAGGGGAGGACAGGGATATTGTTTTTGGTTGGGTTTGTTTGTTAACACTCTAGCAGCAAAACTGCTGGTTGAATTCATACCAAACTGGGTTTATAGATTGCCAGTGACCCAGAATAGATGTGGTTACATTTTGGGAAAAGTAGGTCAAAGTTTAAAACATTTTATGAGTTTTTCTTTTCTTTTTTCTTTTTTTAAGTTCTTGGTTTACTTATAATGGACACCATTTCAAATGTCTATAAAAACATCTATTTTGTTTCAATTTACTTCAGACTTGGCACATATATAGAGGAAATTGATATGGTAACATCACCACATGCACAGACATGATGACATCAGCTGGATCCATGCCAAAATAAGCTACAATACATGTGAGGGGTGGGGTTTGTTGTGCCTGGAACTGCTTGTCTATTTTTTTTTCCATTTTTTTTCTTGGCGATTAAAGTTTTTCAATTGGGAGGACATCTGTAATAAATCACTATTTGATCATTGTTTAGCTGTCTGACAACACAGAAAAGTAGTCAGTATTATTGGGTACTGTGCAGCACACACAATAGGAGTGGACTGAACAGAGGTGCTGATAGTTTACATTATAGCTCTGTTAGCTTAGCCCTGAAAACAGCCACAGTAAAACCACAAATCACCTTTGTTTTCTGTACGGTTTATGTTGTCAAAAGTTGCAATAAAGATCAGTTTGGAATCGTCCAAAAAAGGTCCAAACCGTCACAGTTTAGTCTGAACCATGGATCAGGAAATGGAAACTGCGCAAAGATAATAACATCCCATAATAACTCAATACCTTCATTTCATACCACCACACACACAAACACATACATCTTCAACACCTTCAAACTGTTAAAATGTTATGAGTCCCTGCTTGTCTCTGTCTTGTCTTCATCGTCTGTATGTAATGCTAGTATGTTGTCCCAATAAAAAAAACCCAAAATGATACCTTCATAAGCCTCATAATCAAAGGGAACCATGTAGAAGAAAAACTGACATTTCAACATCAAACTCCTTTTTTTTTTTTTTTTCATTTATAGTTGTGTCCACTGGAGAAAAAAACAACAGTTCCTCAAACTTTTATCACTTTGTCACTTTCTTTGAATCTAAAAGTTGTTTCTTAGTGGTTCTCATCCCATTTGGTCACTTTCTGATGCTTTGGTCAAAGGCCCTGTTGTTTGTTCTCCTCACCATTGGAGACCAGCAGAGTGACTCACTACTCCCTCTAGTGGTCACATAAATCCCCCCCTCCATCGGTATAAAGAAATTAAAAGCACTGGCATGTTTGACAGAACCTCATCACTCTTTATTCTAAACACTCCTGATAATTTTAGCTCATTTTGTAATATTTCAAAGTAGAAATACTACATGTAACTCCTTTAGGGAAATGTGGACATAATGTTTACTTCATCAATGAGCAGTCTCAGGTTTGTAAGCCAGCTATTGTCTACGCAGTGCAATAATATTGGTCATAAATAGTCCAAAGAGTAGAGTTTTTACCCAATAATAACAACAATAAAAATCTATTATGCTGCAGCCTACGCCTGCAGAAACCTGGGGAAGAACTCTACTTGTGAGTCTACTTCTGAACGATTGCTTTACATTTTGTCTAGATCACTCAGATGTAGATGCAGAGGAGAACCTGGTGGTCTCATTAGTCACTTTTCCATTGGACATATGCGCAAAACTTTACAGATATTTACTAAATGTTGAAAAAACAGAAGTGCGTAATGTCGGTTTTTCCATTAACTCACAAATGCAATGTTTGTTTATTTATTATCATGAGAAGACACAAGAAGTCATTCCATGAACATGGCGACAAACGTAAATACCATGTTGATTTACAGATATATTTATTATTATTATTATTATTATTATTATTAATGTATATTATCCCTTTATCCCATACTAAATTAAAAAATGATTCGGGTTCCTGGTGTCCACACAATGCGCCATGTTTCTTTCAAAACTCTTCTTCTTCACTTGTTGTAACGTCCGTCAACTTCTGTTTTTTTAATCCACCTGACTCTAGTTGCAGACAAAGGTCTTTCCATTGTAGTTTTGTGTAATATACCATTTGTGCTACACCTGAAAAACCACCTCTTGCCAGCGCAAAAACTTTTAATCGAAAAACAGGAGTTTTAGTGAAACTGTCGTTTTTCAATTAGGTAAATTTTTATGCGCAAGTTATATTTGCGCAATTTGAGGGTTAATGGAAAAGCGACTATTGAAGCTTTCATTGTTATTGCACATTGCCTTGGAAAACCACATGAAGGACTGACTATTGGCCGAAGTATTTGATAGTGTAATTTGGTATTCAACAACACAAGCTACTGCAGCCTCGTTTCAAAAGAGTGTTTAAGTACGTTTGTCCGCCGCCGCTCGTATTTGCTCATCCCACTCACAACATCTTGTAAAAGAATCCTTCACTTTTCAGTCACGAATCAGGAACTACCTGTTCCTGAGTGTTCCTTCCAATCTTGATTTGTGGTTTGATTTACTGCTTCCTAACGCCCAGCCAATCTTACCCATATTGCTAAATCAATACATCGGCTGACAAATGCTCCCCCTGACAGGTTGCGGATGACAAAAATCAACTCAAACATTTGCTGGGTGTCCATTGAACAAGCCATTTGTATATAGAAGATGAGGTGATGGGGCTGGTCTTAGGAACACTACAGCTATTTCAATTACCAGAGAATTCTCCCAAGGATGAGGTTGAAATAGAGTTCACTCTCAGAGAACTACAGCTTCCAGTTATGTGTCTTACCAATTGATGGCCACTGATTTTAACGAACGACTTTGATACAGGCTGTGTTTCTACTGGAAACTCACTGTGTAATCCAGGGGTCTCAAACTCATTTTCTTTCAGGGGCCACATTCAGCCTGATTTGATCTCAAGTGGGCCGGACCAGTAAAATAGTAGCAGAATAACCTAGAATGACAACTCAAAATTTTCATCTCTGTTTTAGAGCAAAACATGAAAATACTTGCTTTTATAAACTATTGCAACAAAAAAAGATGTGAATAACCTGAAAAAAGTTACATTTCTAAAGAAAAATAAGTGCAATTTTAACAATATTATAACTCAAATGATCATTTATACATGTGCATTACGGATCGGATCTACAAAGACACCAAACTCTTAGTAACGGGCAGAAAATTGTTAAAATTCTGCTTAATTTTCTTTAGACATTTCAGGTTGTTCATATTTGTTCAGGTTATTCACATTTTATTGTTACAGGATAGTTT
>JAPQRP010000012.1:15700471-15711039 GCA_037367295.1 Apogon hyalosoma | reverse complement strand
TTCAGGTTGTTCATATTTGTTCAGGTTATTCACATTTTATTGTTACAGGATAGTTTGTAAATGTAAATATTTTCAAATTTTAATGTTATTTTTTGCACTAAAACAAAGACAAAAATTTGAAGTTGTCATTATTTATAGGCATAAGGCAATATTTTCTTCAAATCAAGCAGAGAAGAAAATACAGAGTTGTTATTTTTTGTAGGTTATTATGCTTTTATATTTTACTGTAGATCATACTGGTCTGTATGTGGAACCTGAACTAAAATGAGTTCGACAGCCTTGACTGTGAATTTGTGCACTTTGAAATTTCATCTCATGGGCCAGACTGGAGCCTTCGACGGGCCACATTTGGCCCTCGGGCTGCATGTTTGAGACCCCTGGTGTAATCTATTACACAAGGATAAGATAAAGTCACAGTCAAACATGAAAATGTCTGACTCACTTCCCACAATATATTCATCCCAAGAAAATACTTAACTTTAAGTTCATGTGAAGTTGTCTGCATATTAATAGTCAACATCGAAAAGTTCCATAGGTGTTGTTGAAGTGTTATGGGTGCATAAAAGAACAAACTGTGAGTGTGAAGGTGTTAGTCAGCAGGGGGGAGGTAAGTTATTAGTGAGATGCAGTTATTTTTAACTTTCTGGCTGTTGCATATTTACTTCTACTTGGCTTGTGTGAGAAGAAACTCAATGCTTTTAAAGAAATACCAGTGCATGTCTCATACACAGTGTTCTACTAGAGCAACAACTGTTCTTGCAGTTTTTACCCTCGGCCCTCGCCACAGGGTATTGTCATCAGTTTGTTGTCCGTCCGTCTGTCCATATGTGCAAAAACTTTGGTGTGGACTGAAGGCAGAGAGTTTTCTTTTTCTTTTTTTTTTGACACTTAATTTTTTTTATGTATAATTTTGTTATACACAACATAATAGACAACAACTGGCAACAGATAATAGTCACAATCTAATAGTAATGATAATTTAGGTTACAGTTATGAAATAATCAAGTTACACAATTAAATATTTACAGCAACAGTTTATAAAGCATTTCACAGGATTATGAGACAAACCATCCATTAATTGTATTTAAAGAAACTAATCCATTTGCTCCATCTTATTATGTAAAGTTCCGCTCACAGTCTCAGCATAAATGTTAATCTCTCCATTTGTGAATTTCATCAACAATTTTCAACCAGTTCAGCACCGGTGGATCAAGTTGAAGCCATTTACGAGTTACTGTTTTTTTGTTTTTTTTTTGTTTTTTTTGCTGTAGCACCAAAGATCTTTAGTAGGTATTTATCATTTATTGTCAAATTATCAGAAAGATCTCCTAACAAAAGTTGTAAAGTGGATCGCTGTAATTTAAAACCCAAAATCTGTTCTATTTTTTATTATTTCCTCCGACAAGGAACGGCAGAGGTTATGCTTTCATCAAGGTTTGTCTGTCTGTTGGTTTGTCTGTTAGCAAGATAACTCAAAAAGTTATGGACAGATTTGGATGAAATTTTCAGGAAATGTTGATACTGGCACAAGGAACAAATGAATAATATTGGGGGGGGCTGATCTGCCTTGGTGGAGGTTTGCGCTCTTCGAATGCTTTTCTAGTTCCAACATCTTTCCAAAAACTTGAAATTTTCATACAGGACCAAAAAATGTGGGTGTGGTTTGTCTCTGTGTCCCCGTAACCCCTCCAGCATGTAGAAGCATTTAAGTTTCTGCAAAACTACTGTTTTGGCGTTATAAAGAACAGTACAAAATGTTTCCGACAAAATTCTCGCCAGTAGGCTGAAGAGGAGGTTGAAGCAGCAGATTGACACATATTGTCCCATTATTCACATGAAATAACAGTATTCAATTCTTTCTCCCATCTTTTTTTTTTTACGTAATCTGTTGAGTTTCCTTTGCCTTTCCGCAGGCTTTGATAGAGAAAGGCCAAGGGTTTTCAAGTGCGTGCACGTTATGTCTAAATATTGCAGTGGCTGCTAATTGCATATTTGTGAATGTGTGACTGATGTGGTTCCTCTGATGATGAAATTTGACAACTAGCTGCTTGTTTGCGTTGGATGTTTTACCTCATGTTCCATCTGGCAATCGCGTGATGACATTTTTAAAACAGTTGGATTGCTAAAAGTGCCTCACTCAGCCTGCCAACGACAGAGAAAGTGGCCTCCTTACATGACAATACCATCGTCTCAGTCTTGAGGGAACCTTGCTAAGTCCCGCTCTTTAGGGGGTCTCAGTGAAGGATAGAGGCTCCTTGGCCAGCGAGAAGGAATTAGACACAATACGGGAGCAGACAAATCTGCCACGAGGAGCCTTGGCTTGCAAAGATGGCCAAATTCTCCAGCGGAGCATGAGCAATTCACTACATAAGCACATCTCTGTGTCCAGAGGGGGCCCAAACCAAAGCCCAATGTCCTCAACGCTGAAGCAGCCAGCAGCGATGAGGCTAGATATTAGGCTGAAGACTGAGACAGAAATGGAGGAAAGAAGGAGAGGAAAATATCTCGTAAAGTGGGTTGGGAATAAGTGCAGTCTATATTTTTAGATCTATATATCAAATAATTGTTTCTGGGCTGATAGGTGTAGTCCTACTTCTCTAAGTTTATGGTTTAATTTGTTGAGACTGTTTTGCTTCTGCAGAGAAAAAGGAGTGTGCAGCCTCATCAAACTCAGAAATGAGTACACAGACAAAACTTCATTACAGCGATTGCTAGGCCTGTAACACTATGTTTCTTTACAGAACATACTACAAAATGAGCCAAATGCAAAAAGTAGAAATTATATTCGTTGTTATGCATTTAAAGCATATGCAACATGTACCGTCACGGAAAAAAATATTAGACCACCCTTGTTTTCTTCAATTTCTTGTTCATTTTGATGCCTGGTACAACTAAAGGTCCATTTGTTTGGACAAATATAATGACAACAACAAAAATTGCTCATAAGAGTTTAATTTCAGAGCTGATATCTATTCATTTTTCATGTTTTCTTGATAATAACCAAAATCACTTCAGTTCTTACATCAGTATCTATGTCATTGTACTGACAAAACAGTGCTTTTATTCATTCCGTGTTTTCTTTTCTGTCGGTTTTAGTCACATGATACACACAGGAGTTAGTACTTGAATGCAAAACCATTATTTTTTTAATGACTTTTGATGGTCTAATCATTTTTTACTCAACTGTATTGAAGTAACCAACATGACCATGCACGTTTTATATATAGGCTACTGTTGACTTACGTACTAACATTTTATGACATTTACAACGATGTGAAAATTTTGAGAAATCCATCATTTTATTAAATCTAACTCCCTGTCTATTGTATCAGATCCTCTTAACAAATAATCTTGTCTAAAGCTATTTGCAGCCACTTTACTCGGATACTAATACATAGAATGAATATAGTGCATATTGTGAACAAAAGTTTAATCTACTGCCATGTCTGTAAACATGATTTCTGCCACATGACAAATAGACTGTGATAGTGAAAACAAATCCCATAATTCCAATACTTCTGGGCTTAGCACTCTGTTACTACACGTATGGTTTTGATTAAGAGGCCCCTAGAGGTAGAAATGACATACGGTGACATGTGTTGAAGCATTACAAACTGTAGTAATTTATTTTTATCATATAATTAATCAGTTTTAACATGTTAAGCAGCAAGGCATGTTTTAATAATTCACAAACACACACACAAACATGTTGCAACTATTTGGGTTCATTGTCAACAGGTCTTTAACATGACTGGGTGTAAACAGAGCATCTTAGAGAGACAGAAGTATAGATGGAAAGATGAGGAGAGGTTCACCAATCTGAGAAGGACAAGGTCTGAAGATTAATGAACAATTTCAGACTGGTGTTCATAAATAAGCCATGTCGAAACATGATCTGGAAATGCTGCTGTCTTCTCTGGGTTAAAAGGCATTTGAAGTGGTCAGATGATTCAAAATTTGGATTTCTTTTAACTCGGTTCAAAAGCCTGTGTCTGTGATGGTATGTGGGCACATTAAAACCTATGGAATGGGCAGGTACTGTATCTGGAAAGGCAACATCAGTGCTGAAAGGTACAGCATATACAGGGGCGATATATTAACAGTCAAGGGTGTTCGAACACCAAAATGTTAACAATATCATACCTGTTACCAAATGTTTTGTGCCTTTGTAGATCTGCTCTGTAATGCACTTGATTAAATGATAAGTTAAGGCATCATATTGTTCAAATTGCACTTATTTTTCTGAAGACATTTCAGTTTTTTCAGATTATTCACTTTTTTTTTTTGTTTTTTGCCAAAGGGTTGGTTAATGTGAACATTTTCATAATTTAGGTCAATCCAATTCACTTCATTTATATACCACATTTAAACATCAAAAACGTTTCCAAAGTGCTGCACATCATAAAAACAATAAAACAATTAAAAGAGATACACTAAAACCAACAAATAGCACATAAAACTACAACAATGCTCTGAATAAAACAATAAAATCGAATAGATAAAAGTAATAAAAGAAGCAAAAAATAAATTACTAAAAGACACAGAGGGCCAAACAACTCTTGTGGAGTTGAAAGCCAGAGAATAAAAGTGGGTCTTAAGATGAGACTTAAAACACTCCACCGTGGAGGATGGAATTGTACTTTTATGCACTAAAACAAAGACAAGTATTCGGAGCTGTCATTATTTATAGGCTATTATGTTGTTATTTTTTATTTATTTATTTATTTATTTATTTTTATTTTTTTATTAAATTGGATATATATGGCCCCTGAACTAAAACGAGTTTGACAACCCTGGTAAATATATTTTAGAGAAATAGATTATGTTTTCAAGGGAGGTCTTTTCAGCAAAACAAACATAACCACTTGATGCATCTATTAAAACAGCGCAGGTTCATAGTAGAAGAATCCACGTCCTGAACTTTGACCAACTGAAAAAACATTTAGGACATGAGGCAAAACCAAGTATGGGTCAATATTCCTCTACCAAAACACTTTCAGTTAATCTCAGTTCCCAGTGTTCACAGACTATTAATTACTGAGGCGAGGGTATTGTTTTTGGTTCATTTTTTTTGTCTGTCTGTGTGTTTGTTGGTTTGTCAGCAACTTTATGCAAATACTACTGGACCAATTTCCATAAAATTTTCAGGAAAGGTGCAAAGTGGTCCAGAATAGGTCCCATTAAATTTTGGTGAATGTAGGTCAAAGGTCAAGGTCAAAGTCACCAAAAATGTGTTTTCGCAATGATAACAGATAGGGCAAATCAGGAATTTATTTTTCATTCCTGTATACTCAGTTTTGCATATAGATTCTTTTTGCTCTCACTGTTGATGTGTATTGACATCAGAACCTTGAAGGCCAAATTTGAAGACTCTAGGGCAAAGGTCAAGGTCACAATAAAGGTCAAAATTGAATTTTGGAAATAACTTTGGAACTATTCATCTTACAGACTTCCAGTGAGCACTAAAATGCTCATCTTTCAATTGTGCATCTTGTGTGTATAGATTTTGACCTATTGTTAACCGAAGAGGTCGGGGGTCACTGGGTCAATACCTAAAAAAACCACAATGGACTATAACGGAAAAACGCGTGGAGACAGAGACTTAGTTACTGTTATTGACAGATAGGAAACCTGGCATAGGCTTCAAAATGGAGTCACGACCTTTGACTGAGTGACCTTGAAAGGTCAAAATCAAGGTCACATGATTTTAAATGGTCGTAACTCCAAAAATAGCAGCGATAAGTACTCAGTTACTATTGTTGACAGACAGGAAACTACATGTAGGCTCCAAATTGGCATCATGACCTTTGACCTTGAGCAACCTTGAAAGGTCAAACCCATAGTCTCACATTTTGAGAGGGAGATGTCCATTAAGAGCTAAAATGTTTGCGAGGGGCGGGGTTTGTTGTGCCTGGCACCACTTGTTAAAGAAGAGGTGAATATGGGTTATGGTTGCTGCCACCAAATTCTAAATGACATTATTTTTTCTGAAAATAGTGCATTTGATATGTGTCCTACATTCTATTGCGAGTCAAATATGGGTTTATGAGATTTGCAAACCATTACATTCCTTTTTTACACTTTACACCCACACTTTGCTTCTTAATCCATATTAGAGACAAGTTGGAAGTCGGAATGTAAGTCACGACAAACAAGATAATGTCAGCAACTGCTATAACACTGACAAGTAAAATTAGCTAGCAGCACAATAGTCACCAACTAACAGATAAACAAAT
The DNA here is from genome assembly GCA_037367295.1 of Apogon hyalosoma. Taxonomy (NCBI): domain Eukaryota; kingdom Metazoa; phylum Chordata; class Actinopteri; order Kurtiformes; family Apogonidae; genus Apogon; species Apogon hyalosoma. The sequence continues at coordinate 15,704,803 of JAPQRP010000012.1, read as the reverse complement.
GAGAAATTACACAAATAAACATCCAACTGACTGTCTTTCCTGAGATTAATATTTTCTCTGAAAGTCAACAATACTTTACCGACCATAATCCTTCACTTCATTACAGAGATATGTGTTTGCTTTTATGTTTTCATCATTGAACACCTCCCCATGTAAAACACACCTTTCCTAATATTTTGCACATGACCCAGAATGAGAATCACATAAGCATCACTCAGTATTGCCTCAGAGTAGGAGGTATTTTTTAGACAATATCCATGTAACTAAATGTTAAATCAGGGTTTCTGCAGGCATCAGCAAATCTAATTGAATGCTTTTTAATGCCACTTTAAACAAATTTAATGCTCATGTCCAACTGCAGATACAGTTTTATATATGGTTTTATGACAGTTTACCACTGACAGGCTTTAACCAGGTTCCGAATAGTTCCTCCTCCAATCACTTCTGCTGAAACTTGCATTTTCCCATTTATCTGACATTTGCTAATATTCCCTCCGCTCTTTTGCCACGACATGAGCACGTTCCATTCCAAGCATCTGGTGTTGTGACTTCATGTATCGGCCATAAACAATGGCCAATTAAAGTGTTCCGCCTGTCAATCATCACACTAAATATATAAGGTGTCCCCAAAATTTTGACATCATTTCATCACCCAATTATTTGCTTCAAATTTGCTTGCTCTTTTTGCTCAAAAAGAGTGTAAGCATTTTTATTGTTCGGCTTTCAGGATAATACATACTGTTTACTGCAACAGAAAAGGTGTTCTGTGTTATTGAAGTACGCAGAAACTCCATCAAATGTGAATACGCAACATCAATTTGTTGGAAAATTTCATCAACAAGTGCCAACAGGAAAGTAGATTTGGACGTGGTATAAGAAGTTTCAAGAGGAAGGCTGTTTGTGTCGGAAAAAAAGACTCCACTACCGACTTGATGTGTGCCGCATCACAAGCAGCGCACACACTGAACATTTGGAATAACTTTGGAACATTTCAAACTTACCACCCCCAGAATTTTTCATTTGAAATTTGTGGAATAAAACATTTTCTGTCCAAAATCAATCCTATTAAGTATCATTTCTCCTGACCATGTAGTCACTCCGATATGGACATCTCAAATGATGTCAGTTTTTTTGGGACACCCTGTACTTATGATCAAAGTTATTAAATGTTTATATAATCAAAATAAATCATGAATAACAATGCTTTTTTTCTATCAAGTGCATTTGATGTTTTAATGCCTCTAGACATCAAATTTAATGCTTTTTAATGCCATTTAAGGCCTTAACTTTCACAAAATCTATTTAATGGCTTTTGAAGCATTTTAATGACCTGTAGAAACCCTGTAAATTACATAATGAATTTGCATATTTTAGGCAATGTGTGGTTCTTTAGCTGCTTCATCTTCAATACATGCAGCAAAATATAACTAGACTTAATTCCTGGTTAATAAGAAGTTACTGCTGCATTGTTATTGTGAAATCTCTGCTGTAAGGAAAGTTAATTGTTTTCTTTAACACTTTCAAATTATTGTTTCTTTTTTAACAACATGAAGCAGATATGGACATACAGAAGGAAAAACAAAGGAAGAAATACAAACCTCACAAGAAAAAGAACATAGTGGATTGTCATGTCTCTACAGTTGGTTCCAGTGTTGTTATCAATAAGATGATCCTTATCCTGTTGCCGTATAAACAGACCATTTTTCCCACACTTCTAGACATTGTTCTTCTTGAGTTCTTATCAAGGAAAGTGAAATTTTAAAGCCAGGTATTCCCATTATTCAGAATTTGTTCCGTTTGTAGACAAACTCCAAATGTGTTGTCCCCGTTTCAGCATGAATCAGAGACAGATGACAAAAGTATGGCAACAGACTGAGTTAAAATATATTTCACAAAAGCCTCTTGCTGCAGATATTGTCAATTGAACTAACTCTAAAACTATACACCGCCAAATGTGACGTTAACTGATCATTGAGTATTGTAATTTTCTGTCAAATATTGGATGATAGGACATTCCTCATTTCAATAATTAACACAAATAGTCATTATTCATGGGGAACGTGATGAACAAATGTATTCTGTTAGCCATCTAATATTTCGGCAACCATACTGGTGTAATTTCTGTACTTTCAAATACCCACAGAAATGTGCTTGTAAATCTGTGCTCAAGGGGTCACTGTGTAACTAGGGTGATTATATGTTGATAGAAGTAAGGCAATGATGCTTCATTATGCGCTGTGAAATGTCAGATCAAGCAACACTTACCAGCTGACAATGATTCATTTACAGAAACACACACAGGAGGTAACTGAGACACAGAATACAGTTGCTATCACAGTTCACTTTAAATCAACACTAAAACTGGTGCTTTTGCCTCAAATCATCTGGAGACAACTTTATTATAATCCTTCTCTGACGCCTATTAGTACTTCATCGATAGGCATTTTATCCATAAATAGACCCTTAGAAGGCTGAAACGGTACGTGTCAGGGTGTCAAAATGCACTTGCACAATGATATCAATGCCAAGTGCATAAAAAAAAACCAAAAAAAAAAAAAACCCTGCATGCTGAATAGCAACGTGTATGCAGTCCTGAATTACTCCCTGTCACACATTCATCTGAATCTGTCACAGAGTCAGTTTACAGGCCCTGCGGTCATGTCACAGCGACGTGAGAAAACAGTAGTTGAGAGACAAAACAGAGTGAGAGAGAGAAAAAACAGGGGGCTGGGATTGAGAAATCAAGCAATGATATAATGAAAGGAAGTGGGATAAACAGGGGAACAAAATGAAGAGAGGAGACATGTGAAGGCAGGTAGGAGGGTGGAAGGAAAATCGGAAACAAGGAAAGAACAGCACCAAATCAACTTGACAAGGAGCTTTGATAATCATACCTGCCAGCCTCCATCTAAAGCATATAAAGTTGGATTCTAAAATGTAACTTAGATGGTTATATACAGGGCTAACTCAATTCTATTTTTCAACCAGAGCTCAGTTGTTCTTAGAAATGGTACATGTTAAACAAATTTCCAACTCTTTTGCACCCATGAGTGGATTGTGCGTACTTCTTGGATGTACTCTGACAATGTTAGTTTAGTCTAAAACTCAATAAAAGTTTATTTGAACAACTTCAGTGTAAGACCCTGTTCAGAACTGGCTTTTACATGAGTTTTTTTTCTCATTCCATCACAGGTGGACAGCTCTACCAGGGATTAGAATGTATCTCTAGTTATCACTCATGATCGGATGTCTCTTTTCTCTTCTGTATGCAAATAAACAAGCTAAAGTAGTCTAAAACATAGCTCAATCATTAATTTCCAGTGTGAATTTCAGATGCGGCACAAGCTGTCGAGTTTTACAGACTAGCTGGGCACTGTTTCTTTGTAAATGCATCACACAAAGTGTCAGAAAAATGAAATAATATTTTACTTATTTTAATTATTTCTGCACAGTATGGAGCATTTCTAAAAAGAACTAGGCATATGTTATATTATAATGTGATTTGCTTTGCTCAACCCATAAAGACCCAAACATCCACCAGCGACCAAAATCAGTCACTGATGTAAAATGTCTAATACCTGTTGCAGTTTGTCATCTTTTCATGGTCACCAGATATGACCCATTTAGACGCTCAGAGGCTCCATAGTTACCATGGAAACACAGTCATCTTCTACAACATTGATTCACCAGTAAAACCCATGGAGTTTGATCAATGACAATGATTGGAGACACTTATTTTATGTTCAGTTAACGATAAATTTAGCAGAAAAAAAAATTTTCATCACTTTTTTCTGTTTTGAATAAAATAACCCTCAACTTTAATCTGAGCTTTAATGAACATCTACATAATCAGTAAATTAAGTACAGGAAAATACCAGATTTTCACTTAAAAACACAAAATACAGAGGATAATAGAGTAAATGGTGATAAATCACTTAAGAAAAGTTAAAAATAGAGAAAAAAAATAATTTGGGAGCTGCCACAAAAGCAGCACTGGGTCTTTATGGGTTAAATCAGAGCAAATGTTCAACAGTTCGATAATTTATTTGCTGTTATGGTCCATTTAATTTGGTGCTATATCCTTATTGTCAATGTCCACCTTGTCAATTTCACCTAAATGAAAAGAAAGTGACATTACATCACTCAACATGATATCTGTAAAACTGTAAACTACACAGCCCAGCCAAAAAAAAAGTTAGGTAAGGGACTTCTATTGGATAACTAGACAAAACTAGCCGTCGGAAGCGACGGCTAAGGGTATATCCCTGAATGCCCCCAATCCTTAACCAGACAGCTATGATGTCATGACGTGAGGCATCCCCAGGTCATGAC
>JAPQRP010000012.1:15653372-15663792 GCA_037367295.1 Apogon hyalosoma | reverse complement strand
ACATTCATAGTCATTACTAGACCAAATTCCTCCCTAAACTACCCTCCTACACCTGCTATTGGTGAAATGACTATATATAGTATATCAAAAATGGCTTAGGGCCTGACGTATTTTAACCAAATTCACACAAACAGAATCTTTTCATTCCATGTAGTTGAATAGTATTGTGATTTGGATACCTGAGCACACAGCTGGATGCTTTATATCGTCTTACACAAGTAAAATAAGGTGCTGTATTTTATGAAAAATGTCTTCTACCAATGATCTACAGGCCTGGTGGTCGAGCAGAAATGTGGTAATGTTTAGGTGCTCTGTGTGACCAGTGTTAAATGTACCTTTGGTAGAGGATCGATGTGCTTTTGCAGGGTCTTGTGCTGGAATAAATAAGTGTTTCACAGCGAAGTTATATTATGTCAGCAACACTCCGTTGTCTCTCGATCTGAGAGCCAGAAATGTGCATGTTGAGACAATGGTGTTCAGCTTGAATCACTTGTGTTTTTTTTTTGTGGCAGTGATACACAACGCCATATTTCACTCATGAACAAGGTTAGTTTTCAATTTATTACCTTGCTTCTTCAGTCTGCCTACAGCTGATGCTACAGTTTTATGTGAAACCACTTCGGGAATATCACTGAGTAATAACCTTAATCCTTGTAATATCTGTCATGTATAATTTCATACGCCTCTGGTTATTTTGACACAGAACATGAAAGGATCTTTTTCACTGTCTTGTCATATGTGAGACGATGGATTTTTTTTCTCCCGTCATGCTCTGATTCAAGACAAAGGAAAGAACACAGAGGGCTATGCCGAGGGTGGAGCAATGCTTTATATTGACATAGTGATACATCCCAGCCTGTCAGTTAAAACGTAACAGGAAGGGATCCATTCCATTGTATAATATGCACACGCTAGAAGTGCACTGACTTCTTAGTTATGAGCATCTAAGAAAATATTAACACACACATTTAAGCTAACAAGCAGCAGAATTGGTTGGATCTTGAGTGAAATGCAGTTAGAAAAGCTCAATTTACTGTATGTATATGAAATAAAATTGTCTGCACAGGGTAATATACCCGCAATGTACACTCGCCCACCTAATTAGTTTGTTACATCTAAAGGGTTATTTCATTTGCAGTCAATTAGGCTTTGTTCACATGGAGGCAAAAAGGATATATTTCTTTTCCCTTATAACCAAAAGCACGATACTTGCCTCAAACATGTGTCCACACAAAACCGCTGAAAATGTTGTAGTATATATACTGTATGCCTGGCCTGTAAATGGCCCTGTAATTCTGCCACAGAAATACAGAACCAAAATGGGAGGACATAACCCCATTGTCTTTTTTATTTTACCTTTATTTCATTGAAGGGCATATACAAAGTATTACAAAACACTAGCCCTGAACCCACCCCACATAAATATACTCATCTGTACTTCATAACCGTATACATATTCCGCACCCGTATGTTTATGTACACCCACTCATAAAAATATACATACAATTGCCCATGTTCAAAATGGTGAAAAAAATAAAATATCTGTATATACACTCACACATAAATGTATACAAACACATATGTTTACAATAACAAATACATACATGCTTCAGCTAACATGCATACCTGTCTACATACATACACCCACACATAGGCTACATTTATATGCGTGTATGTATATACACGCATATAAATACACATATATACACACACAAACATACACACCTACACAAAAACACACTTTTTCTTCTCTTTTTCTTTTTATTTATCCATTGTCTTCTCTACTTCCCACTTGTCTTCACAATCTAGAATATGACACGCCCACTGATGATGTCACAGTTCATAAGGAAGGACCAACTTTTTTTTTAGCTCCAGCTGAGAAACAACTTCTCTGGATGTGAACCTTTTTGTTTTTTGTTTTTTTTGTAGTAACGCACCGGTCGGTTCAACATAAGGTTTGGAAACCAGAAGCAGCACAGATCCCTAAAGGTGTGGAAGCTTTATCTGTTACCAGTTTAAAAAATTTGCAGACTCAGGTTCTCAGGCCCCTTAGTTTGATACCTGTACATGTTCACTTCACACCAGTTAATTTGAGTTACAATAAATTTTTTAATCTTTTTAATCTGGCACCTTAATTTGGGATTTATTCATCATATTAATATTTTGTTTTTTGTCTTGGAGCTCCCAGCTGTGACCGCTGGGAGGTTTCATCTGGTTTAGTGGATCCAGTTGAGGGATGAAAACTGTTTCATCAAACTGAACCATAGGCTGAGGTAGGATGGGGGGATTTAGTCTTCGACAGGTTTGCTTTGTATTTACTTAGTAGTGTTCATGTTGTTTTCCCCTAATTTTGTATTATTTGTTTTGGCCAAGCCACTACAAATAAGAGTAAGTTCAAAGTCAACTTGTTTTATATTTGTATTTAAACGTGGTCTCTGCATTTCACCCATCCTAATACACACACAGCACCGTTAGCAATTAGCATTAGCACACAGCACACATTAGGAGCAGTGAGCTGCCATTAAAGTCGCTCAGGGACCAGCTCCAGATCAGTATCGTGGTCAGGGGCACTGACAGGAGAATTAACCTATATGTACCTATTTTAATGGCAGGGGAAACCAGAGGACCGGAGAGACAACAGGTAAACTCAACACAGACAGGCTGAGGTCTGACTGAGAATCAAAGCCATCGCGCTGCCCATATGTTCCCTCTTGTGTTATCGTGATGGGTGAGTTTGTTCTATATCTTGTTTAAATGCTGTTAGTTTGAGTGCAGTTATAGTGTGCTGACCTCTCTTAAAGGCCGAGTTATATTTATTTTGCTTTGCATTGTTTTTGCATCCTTTTACATAAATAAAACCCTTTTCAGACACTACACTCCTGTTTCCTCATTGCCTTATTGCTTGGTCCCTAACAATGTCAATCTTAAAAACAGAATACATCACAATCATGTTGATATGGTTAAATCATCGAGCTTGTCAAGATGAGAAGAAAACCTATAAAAATGATAGAATATGACTTTATATTCATTGCAGGCCAAATTGTCTTTCAGCTCTGCCTTTTACTCCAAATCAGTCAATGACCTTTTTCGTGACAAGGACAAAATATAATCGGATATCTGTTTTCATGAATTGCTTTTGTGATTCAGAAGCCAATTTCAGTTCATTCTAACCATTAACCCCTCAAGCCAGACCAAAGACTGAATTAGAATAGGTTATGACTTTGTTTGCAAGCATCTTGTCCTTGGTTATGTGCAGTTTGCACATCCAAAACAATCGGTAAATGCTATGGGAGTCAGTCATGATCTTAAAGGAATAATGAAATGCATTACTAAAAGCAATAAGATTGTATTATTGAAGTAAATCCCTCCACCCACTATGAGCGAGATACTGAGCAGTGAGAATCCAAGTCCTCTCCATCAAACAATTGAATGACCTAATAAAGCACCACTGCCCATTTATGGCCTAAGCCCACTATTTTCTTGAAATAATGGCAAAGCGTGAAATAGACTTCACCTCTCTGATTGGTCCAAATGTTTAACCTATCATGTGCAACTGGGCACCAGACTGGTTTAGATCTTCTTCTAGATTTACACCAAGAAAGAGCTTTAATATTTTGCTAATTTAATCTTTTTCTAAGGTTATACTGAACCACAATAGGTTTCACACAGAATAACATGAAAGGTAATAGCACTGATACCGAATATTTCTCCAAATACCAAACACTGACACTACAAGTCAACTCAAAAATACCTGCATTCATCAATTTTCATCATGTTCTCGGACGTCAAGCTAAATTCACCTGAATGATGCCTTTCTCGGAAACTATTCTGTATTTTAAACTCATCTGTGGAGCATCTCTTAAATTATTCAGTCTTAAAAAGTGTGCATTTTTATTGATATACAGATTCAATTATGTATTAAGTTTCAATGTCTTTCCTTTGAATTGATCTGTCCTTTCAAAGAGGCTCTATCAGCACAATGCACAAGTATTTCACAGGATTTGATGATACTCCATCAACACATTGCCAGGAAATGCGGTGTATCAAAGAGCTCAGATCAGACTATATGCTGCGTGTTTAGCACCTTTTAAAGGGAATAATACTTTGTACAGACAGAGAGCAATTGTAGACTACACCTTATCATCACAATAATTATAATCTATTGTGCAACCAGATGCACAGCTGAAATAGCCCGGCACAACAGTTTCTACAGCATGTAACGGAAATGTGTGACCCAGTGAGGCAGCCAGCCACTTCAGTGAGCCTTGTAGGCCATCTGCCACGGCCACACCTGAGAACCACATCTGACAGGCCATTAATAAGAGAGCCGCTAGCTGTGGTGGCCAGCCTCTGTGGCATATGTCGCTCTGATGACACTAGTTCGTCTAGAATTTCCAGTTGTTCTTTAGGGGACTGCATGAAAACATCATATTTTACATTGCAATGCTAATACACATCATTAAAGGGGTTATATATAGTACTGATATTCCAGAGAACACTTAAGTCTACCAAAACTACAGATGAGTCAATGCTATGCAGGAGCGCCGCTACCAATTATGGGACCCATGAAAGCATAATCATTGTGTACCCTACAGAAATTCATTATCTTGTCAAACTGTCGGACCGGGTGTGTGTGTGTGTGTGTGTGGGGGGGGGTCGTCATCCATAAATAATGTCACTAACAATAGCGTGAAAACGAAACTTAACATGCTTTCAGCGTTCACAACCTTCAACCTGTGTCCACTGGGCCCCCTCCACTGCTCTATGCCCCCCCACCACCAAATACTGGGCCCCATGAATTTGACATGTTTACCCCCCTGCTTATCAGTGCCCCAGATGCTATGTATCCACAAACTGTATCAGAATCAACTGAATAAAGTATAAAGCTCATTGTTCACATACATCTGTATTATCACATCAAGATTCCTTCTTCAAACTAAAACACTCAGTCGCTTATTTTTACAATCACTAAAAATAACAGTGTCTTATAATCTTCATGTGCTGCATCAGCTGATAGTTTACATTATAGCTCTGTTAGCTAAGCTCTGTTTATAGACAGAAAACGGCCACAGTAAAACAACAAATCATCTCTGTTTTCGGTAAGGTTTGTGTTGTCAATAGCTACAGTAAAGATCTGTCAAAGTTTAGTCTGAACCGTGGATCAACAAATGGCAATTTAGCAAAGATAACATCCCATATTAACTTTATACCTTCATAAGCCTCAGAATCAAAGTCACCCATGTACAAGAAATACAAATAAATTAGTCTCAAATCCTAAAGAGTAGCACATGCTGCAGCATTATGGATACTGCACAAGCTGTCCAAGTTGCATGAGTTGACAATGTGAATTAATGACTGACATGACCACTTTGTGCATTCTGTTTGTTTTATCGCCTCTCTTAGTGATGATTAAATCTGCACGCACTAAAAAAAAGTTTATGAATGTCAACCAGATATCACAACCTGTTATTTAAGTTCTTCGGTGGAGGATGTCAGCTGTGTAGGCAGTTCTGCATTCTATCTAGGGATGCATTTGTGTTCACACTGCTAAAAGATTGCCGACATCTCTGAATGTTGCCTCAGCTTTCGGTGTGTCTCAACTGTTTTCACACCTTCAGCGGGACATTTCCACGTTTTAAAGTGACAAATAATTTCTCTTATAATTAAGATTACAGTATTATAAGATTATGTATTCTGTGTTTAATTGAGTGTATGTACATCAGTTTTCAGTAATTACAATGTAGTTTCGGACTGTTTTTGTTTATCTGTCAACATTTTATTGCCGTTTGGATGAGTAAATGCCTGATGACCACACCAGGGGGCGCATAAATGTCTTGAGGTAAGTTTTGAAGGCGCTGTTTTTTCTTGTCATTATTACAGACAAGGCACCCCACATGTTGTGTAGTTTTATATTTTTGAATGTTCAGTGTTGGTTTATGGCAAACACTGTAATTTACTGAGTGTTTTTAACAACTCACAGTATTCCCAGAGGTGCCGTGAATGTGACCTCAGTACGGCATGGTGGCACGGTGAAGGAGAAGAGGAGCAGGGTCAGCTGATTTTGCCAACTTGAGTTAAAAAATAAAAACCTTTTAGTTATAAAGGAACCTGTGGAAAAGCTTTGAACGTCTGACCCAGCTTCTCTGTTACACTTCATCATGTTTTGGTTTTTCGCCGCTGCTGAATGTATATAGAGGAAACCCTACACATGGGTTCTGCTTGTGTCCACCCTGCTTTCTGAGTGTTTTTTTTTTTTATCAAAGGTCCTGAACGGAAATGGTTCGGTACAAACGAGGCCACATTTACATCCCTACTATCATAAACTGATTTTATGATTGTAATGTGAAACCAGTATCATGAATAGTGACCTTCTTGATAGTAGTATCATGAATAGTGACCTTCTTGATAGTTTGGTCTTTAATCATTTGGAACCAGGGCCTGTTTCGTACCTGATCTGGCTGGATCCAGCTCAAATTAAGCCCTGAATGTAGTCAAATATAAAGCTGTTTGAGGGATTGTGACATCCTGTTTTCTCTATTTGTGTGCAATATACAGCTGTGTTGAAAACAGATTACTCTTCAGGCTCAGTGAAGGTTGTGCAGTGTGTGGTCACATGACTATCCAGCACATCCATCAGGGGATATGAAGGTATTTTGCATTCACTAACCTTGAAAACCAACCAAATTGACTCACAATACCATTAATTTCTCAATCATTCTTTTTCTCAAATTGCAATGCTGCCGATAATAACTGCAATATGACTTTTCCACCAAATCACACAGCCCTAGTTGACAACCACCTGGCCGAGCGTATACCAGATACATCAGTTTACACCGGAGGATCTGGATGAGCTCATGCAACACGGCACTCGGGTCAGATTTATGTCCATATGTCAGGTAGAAACGGCAGAGCTCGGTTATGGACTGTGGTTGTGCCTAGAGACTCTCAAAGGTTCAGCACTAGGAAGTCCATCAACCTGAGACCTGCAGAAGAACTTTGGTCAGGGGTTGTGAGACTGATTGCAGTAAATAGATCTCGAGACAGTGCAGCAGTCGAGCTGGATTTATGCGCACACCACTGGGACAAATCAGCCATCAGTAATGGAGAGATGTGCTGAGTCTCAGAGCAGCTGATACAGTTTCAAGAGGTGAGGCCCTGTCTGCTGTTGTGCATGACAAAGATGGGCAAAGATTTTGACCGGATGCAGCCATTCTAACAGAAATCAGGCGATATAGGCATCTCCAGCACCACAGGCCACCCCTGCAATGAACCTTCTCAAATTATTTGCCTTAAGTAATGCGTAGGATCAGAATAAAGCCCCAGTTCTCATTCTCCTTGCCTACTCTCTTTGCCCACAGGAGTATTATTCAGTTTTATTTAAGGACTTTGTGGGAGTAGGTGAGATCCAAGACTATTGGCTACAACTTGACAACATAACATAAAAATTCAGGCCATATGCGAGTTGACTTGATGGCAGAGACTATTAATAAACAATAAAATCTGGATTAATTCTGTTATAATAGGTTTAACGCAGTGCAAGTTACAGATAAGAATACGCTATACCAGAGACTTCATATAGATGTTTAAAATGTGGGGACTTTTTGGAAATCTGAGGACATTTTTCAGATGAATTTCAAGAACTTGTGATACAAGAGCATATTATTTTTTTCATTATTAATACACTGGAGAACATGTTCATATTGCAAACCTGAAAAAAAGGGAAACACCTTCCCTTCAAAGTCAGAAAACATTAATAAAACATTACTTGAATATTGAAAGGACAGTGATAGAGGACAGTAATGCAGAAAAACAATTTCACAAGCTAAGTAGCTCAATTTATGAAGCTCTGTAGATTGAGTGAAGCTGCAGAAGCACTCAACATAAAAAAAATAAAAAATGTTTGCTTTGTTATTGATAAATTATGTGTGTATGTGCTATGTGGGGTTGCAGTTTTACCTGTGATGACTATGTGTGAGTGGAGAGGACTTTTGGATTTGAAGACACAATGATTATGTAACAAATATTGGATGTATTGCATTCAGACTCTCAAGTCTTTATAATAGTGTGATTGTATTTAAGAGCAACACTGAGCGTTACAATGAGGCAGAGACCTGAAAGTAGAGGAATAAAAGGCTTGAGGGTGAAGTTACTTGGAGACAGGCCAAACGTAGAGCTGGGAGCTGAACACAGAGGATATACTACGATATCAATACATATAGGATTACACAGTAATCAATACTTTAGTGAGACACAGTCAAAGAAACAGGGAACACAGAGCATTAGGAGGTGTGCATCAAACAGTTTATGATTTATGGAAGGGCTGGGTAACAGCATTGAAACATTAATTAAATCAGTATTTTAAAACATGCTACTACTTTACTGGATTACTTTACTTAAGATACTTCCTTTACTTATTTTACATACATATTTTACTTACTTTACAGAATTTACATATTTACTTTACTCACCTCATATATGATAAACTCACAAAATGACGCGTAGTGGACACGTATAAGTGAAACTATTTAAAAATACCATCAAAATTAGCATTCAAAATCATCTTTTGCAGGTAAAGGTTTACGTAAAACCCACTCAAAGTGAACGATCCTTCTGCAGAACGTTGTCTCATAGTACTTCTCTTAAGTTATTTACTTACTCTAATTGATGTACTTACATACCACTTACATACCAAAGGGTTATTGTTAATTGTTGGGCCATTACATCCTTGGCTCTTTGTTGGTATGTGCTTGTTGTTTATCATGTCGGTATGTAACTACTGATTAAATATATTGTATTAGAAAGTATGCAGGCTATCAATTAGATAGCTGCTGTGTAATATACATCACTTTTACTAATATGTTTACTACCTGTTATTTACATTATCAAGACTCTGAACAGATGTAACTTTATCATTAAGGAAGCAAAAGTAATGGGTTTTGTTGTATTAATGTGAGATGGGGTGGAATTTAATAAGTTTTCTTCTTCCCACTCCTTTTTGAGCAGTACATATTGAATTTATGTTGTTATTACTAGTGTACATGGCAATAGCTATATTGTCTTGATCACCTTTATGTATTATTATTTAGTATTAGCTCTGCTATTAATTCCTTGTACACATAAGGCATTTTGTTTTTTCTTCTGCTTGAAACGAATGAAAAAAAAATATTGCTTAGGAATACTTATCAGTGATCGCTATAATGCACCTTTAACCTTTTACTTTGGTTTTTAGGCTGATGATGTACTGTCTGTCCAAGGACAACAAATGAAACATCGCTTTTTGATGAATTCAGATGCATATACAGCAATGTTGATTAACAAGCACTGTCCCCGTCATATAAGTCAATAAAATACAATAATTAATTATGATGACTTTGTTGTTCAGTAATTCAGATTTTTTTAAATTTTTTTTTATTTACACATTTATGCAATTCAGTTCAGCAGGTTTCTAATAAAGAAAAGAATTGCTAATTTCACAAATGTATAATGTGCATAAGGGTGAAGGAAAGCGATGTTTTTTTTTTTTTTATAATTATTAGCTTTTTACAGCTATTACACAATAGTGACAAAAAAGTTTTCATATACCCTTAAAATTTCACACTCAAATATTATGAAGTATTGTGGGGGGGGAGTTTTTGCGCTTTAAATGGTGTGGCTGCATCAGACATATATCAACAAATGGAAATTATTATTTTTTGTTTATGGTTAACAAGAAAAAATAACAAGACTAAAACCTCGATGGAGCACAACATGTGCAGATAGGAGCATGTGTGTTCAGAGAATGGCGCTAAACTTGGCTTCAATGTCATAAAAGTCATTCTTAATGCAGTACCTCAATGCGTGGGATGTCCAAAAATGTTTTTCCACCATTGTACTACCCACTATCTTTTGACCTCTAGCTTAGTACATTGCATTGCTGGAACTAGGCTAACAAGTGTATTCCAAGTTGTTTACAATGAATCACTGGGGTCTTTCAGTGCTATCAGAATTTTTCAACCTCTTTATTTAACCCATCTGAGCACGCACAAGGAGCCACTGAAGGTGTCTGGGGACCAACTCCAGATCAATGCCAGGACCTTGGTCAAGGGCACCGACAGGAGAATTAACCTAGCATACACGTTTTTGACAGCAGGGGAAACGGGGCCTACAAACTCTACACAGAAAGGCCCTGTTCCCTGTACCAACTGGGAATCAAACCTTGAACCTTCTCACCTGTGAGGTATCAGTATAAACACTGCATCACCGTGATGTTCCACTGGTGTTAAGTTAACCCACTGTCATCTTCAGGGGTTTGTGTATTGTGTTTTTTTTGCCAATTTAAAGGGGTCGTATTTTGCTAAACCCACTTTTATTGGTCTTTGGTTCATTTATTTGTATATTTGGACCCTAATAGTTCAAAAAGTTTGAATTTGAACCCTCCAGG
>JAPQRP010000012.1:15556953-15615004 GCA_037367295.1 Apogon hyalosoma | reverse complement strand
TTTAGTCACATGATACACACAGGAGTTAGTACTTGATTGCATAACCATTGGTTTTGATGACTTTTGATGGTCTAATATTTTTTTCTGAGACTGTATGTATGCTCATTTCAACCCTGCAAAAACAACAAAGCTAAAGGTGGACTAAGACTTTTACACAGTAATGTATATTTGTATTGCCTAGCCGTACCTAATATATTATAATCTAACAACAAATATGTTTATACTGCTATTATCAATGGTAAGGATCTTGTAGACAGCTATCTTTAGTCCAAATACAGTCCAACTCCAAACACTCAACATGTCAATACCCAAAACCCAAAGTACTGGCTTCAAAACCGCCGTTCAGAAACCAATCCAAATTTCACATACAGGCTAGGTGTTATAAGCTATTACAGGTGATGTTAAGAATAGCTGACAGAAAAAAAAAACACAATTCAAAAAGGGTCATGAAGAAAGCAGCAGTTTTCAATCATTTCTTTCCCCAGACACTACAAGGATGACATAGTGTATACATTGTTCTTCAGACATGCATCACTGCAGAGCAAAGCCTCCCTTTATTTCTGCATAGCACAGTAATATACTATAGATAACATTAGGATCCATTGAGGTGGGAGTATGGGGAAAATCAATGGGAGGTGAAAATTAAATTTGGCCCAAAGAGCCTTTAGGCAAAGTGCAATTTGAAAACACATCTTTTATTTTCCCCTGGGTGTCTGATAGAGGTTGGCAGGAGATGGACGGCAGATCTAACTATCATGGAAAAAGGCAGAGGTATGCTTTGAGGGAAGGGAAACACCCTCATCTCACTCCTAATGTGCCTCCCCTTTGATTGCCTAATTCGGTTAGGGCCATGCGTCCCTTATCGGATCATATCAAAGGTCAGAGGCGTCCTGTAGACAAATCAATCTCCCCGTCTGAGGAGGCGCAGAGGAAGCATGGATTGAGGGAGAGCCGATCCATCTAGCAGACCCCGAATGAAGGTGGGTGAGGAGAAAAAGAGGCGGGGGCAAGAAAAATGATGGCATCTGCTGTTTGGAGAGAAGTGGGTGAAGAAGGTGAGATTGAACTGTTGACTTGGGGAATGCGAAATGCTCAGAGAGCAACATTATTGCCTGCAAGATAAAAGTGATTCTTTGAGAAGATCTGGCATAGTGTGACCTACTTTTTACCAGATACTCACGATGACAGGAAAGTCGCTGATTTGTCCCAATTACTCTGGACATGTAATGTTCGAACCAAAAAACACTCCACGTTCTAGTGCGAGGTGTGAAGATGAGGTGGTTAAAAGCTTCTTTTTTTCTAACTCAAGTCGAGGATGTTCTTTTAAAAGACTGCTCTCTGGCCACCGCTGTCTGACTGACAATATTAGCCCGGTGTTCTAATAGGTGTGAAGATCCAATAGCTGCACATGTTCTTATGCATGACTGCCCACATTTAATTCACGCCGTCCTAACACCTTTACATTTTTTGTGTGGTGCCTCCTAATGAACTACAAGCGCGACGTTTCAACCTTGACTCATCTACACAAGGTCACAGTGCTGAAGTGATTAATTGACTGAGTAAAAATTAATCTGCAAAGGTTCCGAGAATCGATAAGATTATCCGCCGGCTGAGAACGTCAAAACATTTGCAGGTCTCTGCTTATTATTGCTGCAGATACGGTGCTTTTATGTTTTATTTTTGTCTTCATCTGATATGGGGCTTTTGTGTTTCTTTACGCTCATTGAGACTTTGGGTTCTGAGCTGATGGTTAATTTCATTTTAAGATTGATCAAGAACAGAATGACATTTGAACAAGATATTCCTCCATAATAGAATCATGTATACATTCATTCTGTAGTCTTAAAATCAAAGAGGCCATTTAAGCTTTCTAAAGATGAATTAAAATCAAATACATTCTACTGCAAAGATTAAATAAATCATGCAACTTGGCCAAAGTAACTTGAGATTGAAGCTAGTGCAGAAATCGTTGAATATAATATCACTGATAGCTCCAAAAAAAAAACCTGCCTCTTACTCAAAGAAAAACCATCACCTGTTCACTAGAGATAATAAATCACTGTTGATCTTGCTTTATTTAGACCCTCTAATACAGGTGGTCCTACTGAAACGTATTACTATGTTAAGCCTTTAGGTCTAATAGGAGGCTTGGATGTCTGCCACATCAGCTTTGATTGACAGGTGATACTGTGGGGAAGTCAGATTTGCAGAAGTTTGGAAAGGATTGTTTTCCTGACATATTTACTACAGTTACACCAATAAGACTATCCCATTGAAGGGTTTCAGGAACCATAGTGGCTTGAGTCTATGTTCTGGACTGTGGCCTCAGAACCAACTAATTCTCCCGTCAGTTCCCATGACCACGGTACTGACGAAGATGCAGAGTTGGTCCCTGAACACCTTCAGTGGTAGCTTGCTGCTCCTAATGGGCTAAGTGCTAATGCTAATTGCTAATGCTAGGTGCTGTGTGTATATGGATGTGTAAAATGCAGAGACTGAATTTCCCTAAAGTCAGTTAACCTTAAGACAGCATAATTTCGCAATTAGCTTATTTTATCATTGTTGCTTTATTGCTAGCCTGCTCATTACAACAGCTACAGTGTTAATTACATGTCAACTTTTAGAAGCTTCAATTACTCAGCTTCAGTAAATTTTAATTGTGGTGTTAACCCTAGAATGGTACATTTCAGTCCCTGCTTTTGGTAGCTCTGCCTACATACCCAAATATGGTTAGTTCTGGTCCCAAAATACAAAACATGATGCTTCAAAATGATCAACAAAAAATAAAGCAACTGCAACTGCTTTTTATATCATCTGTGGTTGATAATCAATTATGTTTTAATAGTGGCAAAATTGTGTGGAAAGAATTTGTCGCTATTTTCTGTCATTTTATTTTAGACTATTTAAAAACAGAAAAAAAGCATCATTAACCGACACCCCAGTGAACAGTGAGTGATGTGCTTTCACTTGGGAGGTCAACACTACTGCAGTAAAACAATAATTTTTCACTCTTCCGCCTCATTGCACTGAATATTTTTTAACAAATACTACAGTCCTCCTCGAAAACCCATTAACAAATAGTCATAATTAAACCAACGGTGCATAAACACACAAGTGGTGGGCAGCAGACCTGGGCAAAGTTTATAGGTGAGAATAAATCATCCGCAGTTTAATGCCAACAAGATGTTTAATTTGGTCCCTCTGAGTGCATAATTAGTTCAATTAGCCTCAATCCTGCACACGGAAGCACATTCAGAAAGGACCCAGGCTGCCCTGTGGTCTCCCTACATTAAAAGCCAACAGTGTATTTCTTCCTGTAAGATTAAAACTCACTGTGTAATAACTCACGTGAGCCTTCCCCCCAGACACTATTGCAACTGTTCAGTGTGAGATAATGTTTGCTCAAGCAACTCTCAATGAGATTCAGCGCTCCGGTGACACCATTAGTCTAAGCTCATTGCCTAGTCAGGTTGGGTGGGTCTACCCTGCCTCACAAAGTCGAAGCACAGAGGCGCCAGGGGAGAGTGCACCTCTCCAGACAGATTACATGTCTGTGGACAAGCGAATAGGTTTGCACTTCACCTCTGCCTGAGACGAGCAGGTTATTATCTTATGTGTCTTTTTTCCCCCTTTTTTAAATGCTCTTGCCAGTTATGTAGTGTGTCCAGGGCAACATGCTCTTCTGGCAGCCTGAGCAGGTAGACGACGAGGTAGCTAGCATGTTTTAGCTAATTGCAGGCAGTCAGCGACACGCATCTGAAATGACGATGATAGCACAAGTCTGCAGAGGAAGTCAAAGCTGCCTAGGCCTGAGCCAAAGTGTTTTAAATGGATTACACCAGTGTGTCATTGCGATTACACGCTCCTCGCAGGGACCGCGACAAGATGAATTGTATTTTATGGCTTTACAGCGGATCTTTTTTCTTTCTTCTCTCCTCCAACTTGAATGAATTTTTTTGCCTCTGCTATGAGCCGTGCTCTGAATATGGGATTGTTTTTGCCTTTGAACTACCTCACTAACAGTTTATCTGCTACTTTTTCCTTAAGGGGACACTTTTTGTTTATCTCTGAGTCGAGTGGCCGACTCGAGAAGCCATACATGTTTACAGTTTCTTGGTTTATAAATGATGTTTCAGACCTGCTTTAGCTAGTTAAGCTGAGTGATTATTCTCACTGTAATTTCAGTCTGTTCATCACAGCATTTCAAAACATACTCTTAGCAGTGAACCTCAAAGGGCTTTCAAAAACGACACAAGCAAACAACTATTTTGTTGTTCTATACAATTCCATAGCACAGAAGGCCTGATTCTATACTTTCCATTTTTTAATCATGTCTTGTAGGAGCCATTTTATCTTTCAGCACTATCTTTTCAATGTCAGTCCACTATATTACTCCTGCCATACCATTTACATGACTGAGCATGGACAGAATAATAACAGTTTCCCCCTCCTCCCTACTTACATACATTACCTGCCATGTGCAAGAAACCTCAATGACAAAAAATATAATAACAGCAAAGGAGTGGCACCCAACACCAATCTAATCTCTGCAGAAAAAAATCGGTAGACGGCCAAGTGTGTGTGCTCTGTCGGGGAGAGCTATCAAAGCCGAAGAGTCAGTGTGGATGTGAGGGAGGCCATGTCTCAGGGGAGTCCATTAAGTAGGGAAAGGGCATGGGGTTAAACTTTGCTATGACCCAGAAGCATGTATGTTCAAACACAGAGATATACAGACACACACATTCGTGCTCTTCTCGTTTTAAGGGTGAGGCATCCCAGTAGCACCCAGAGCACAGCCCTTCTACTTACTACTTCTGCACACTTTTAGTGATACTAGACACATGGATGTGTATTACATCTGGTTGGTGTACATTTGAACCCAACACCTTGCAGACCCTGCAGAACTAACCTGCTGGCAAAGGCTAGTGTCATCAAGTTGAAGTATGTGATGAAAAGAAGTAAGGCTCCAACTAAGGCTTTTATTTTTTTCCACAATTCAGACAATCCTATTAATCCTCTTGTTAATTTACTAATGAAAAATATCTGCAACATACCATTAATATCTTAACAGTTCACAGACTTTAGTGTTGAATGATTTACTTCCATGGCTAGTGTCACTTGTAATTGCTGTATTATTTATTACAGGTTGCTTACACTGACTTTCACTGTGCAGCGCTGTTAAAGGAAATCTATCTCATTTAGCTTTATAGATCTACCCACATAAAACAACTGCTTACAACTTGCAAATGTGCAAATGTTGACAACGTTGCCATAATAGCAGTTGACAGCTGCCCTAGGAAGTTTTAGAGTCTTGTGGTAAGTCATTTCAAGGCTTACAAGTATCTCTGAATAATTAACACATTTCACACAATTTACAATCAACACAGTCAATAGCAATGGCATCCCCTGGAAAGTAATATGTTTGTATGCTTTTCTACTCTTTTCCTCGATAAAGCAACCAATAGATTGATAATTATGAGATTTTTTTGCTAAATGTGAACTGAATGTGTATTTTTGATGTACAAGAATTATATTAAAGTCATGTCATCACAGTCTTAAACTCTTTTTGCTCAGGACCAATATTACCTCTGGTGATTTAAAAAATTAACCCCTTATGTCTGTCTTCAGGATAACCTACGTTTGTGTTTTACCTAGTTTCCTTACATTATACTTAGATGATGTCAAAGCTAACTATTAAATTTAGTTCTCAACAGACTAAATAGATAAAAGAATCCAACAAATCTCCATGCTGTACTTATGAAATTTGCATATGAAATGCTATTGAAATGTTCATTTATAACCACCAGTGCTGCCACTAAGAGCTCAAATACTTGTGTCAAGAAAACAAACACAAAAACCCATTGCAAATCCAAATCACAAAGATGCCAGGTTGTTTTGGACGAATACGACTATAGGATGAACATTTGCTGAAACAGGGTGAAACAGGTTTACTTAACACACAATGATCAAGGTGCATTTGTAGGGGTTTAAGGTCAGAGACAAAAGCTGGAGTTACTTATCTTTTTTGGAGGTAAAACTATATAGTTTTTATGCTAATATTAAATATTTTGTTTGTTTTTTTCTAGAATTTGATCAATGTTTGTATGCTGATCCCCATGCTGAACACATTCCAGACCTGCTTTACATTTGACTATGACCAAAATGATGCAATTAACCACACTCTTTTCCAATCTTCCACCTGGCATTCCACACGTTTAATTCCACCTTGTTCTTCCCACAGATCAGCCTCTGCTGCCCTTGGCACTAAAACACTCCCTCACTCTCGCCTGCTGAAGTGCCAACGGGACTTAATGCTCTTACTAGGCTTATATCAGTGAACACTTGCTCCTCAAGCTAATCATAAGACTAGCGTCTCTGAAATTTGATCAGTCTTAACAATGACCATTGTGCTGTGCTATTGAGTGCCATACAAATTAGCCTCTGTGCTGGTGGCCAGTGGGACAATGTATTCTGCTGGCTTTATCACATCTTGCCTCAGCCTACTATTAATCTTGTGGACTGTATGGGATGAATTAATGCACTGAGGGATTTGTAAGGCTATGGATATGGATTACATTGTCTAACAGTATATTTGAATTGGTCTCTCAATGTAATTCCAGTGGACTGAGATTAAATTCAGCTGATAAGAGTCTGCTGTAACAAACCACATTATTATTGCCCTTGTCAGTCTGTTGTGCATGGCAAAATGAAGCAGTGCACCCATAATCCTGTTCATCTACAAGAGGTCTGCATCTCTGATTAAATTTAATACATACAGTTGGTGGGGACTGCCTGGAAAATGAAGAGCAAAGTGAGTCATTTTGCTTTATATGTCCTCTGCAGACTCTTGCCTCCCTCCTGCACACACGTCCTCCTCTAATTCGACTTCATTTTTTCACTTTATTAATGTACTGATCACACACTTCAGAGCCAGCCGTCTCCACAAACATCTGCAATAGGAAGACCTATGACAGTCCAGTTTGACCAAAAGGAAAGGAGACTATAAAGAATGCAACATCCCGAGGAACTTCTTCCCTACCAATCAAACCGACTTACCCAGAGGGATGTCTCGACTCGAGCTGTTTTCTGTCCTCCCTCTCAGTTTTTCTGCTTGCATTACATCAGATTACTCTGTCACAGTGCAATTTCTCTTAATGCTCCCTGCACTGTAAAATCATCACTACAGTCTTATCTAATCCCAACCTCGAGTGAGATTCTTTTTCTCCCTGCGCTTATAATTGAAAATTATGTTTATAAATGACTTGTTAAGTGTTGCACATTTTCTCCCACACACTGAAAGCATTTCCTCCCGTTATTTTTGACAGTGGCATTAAGTGAAGTTAATGTGTCGTGAGCATTCCAAGCATCTGCACTCAGTAGAGGCCATTTCAAAACATTTCCAGGCAAAAGAATCGATACCCCTTACAGCGTATGGCAAATAACAGTTACATCTCTTCAATAATTTGGTTTAGTATTTGGCCTATTCTGGGTTCTCTCTTTTGCCATCGGCGGCAGCAAACACAACTGCTTCTTGTGGTTTCTGGCAGGCCAGTGTGCTCTACCAGTGATTCTGATTTTCTAGCCAGGGAACATGAGACAATAAATTAGCATTCGGCTCCGGGCTGTGCCAGAAACACGGTGGAGCACCTCCACAGAGAAACACTAACATCCACATTTTAGCTTGCATATTAATAAAGAGTAGTAATGATTCACTGGCGACGCTTTATCTTCCCATCTTGAGTCGCTCTGCTCCTATTGAAGCCACCCATGAAAGCTATGAAAAACAATTTGCGTCATTCCAAGGAGCAGGAAAAAAAAAACAAAAAAAAAAAACATCCAACATTCAATATTAAGCCTGCGATTTGCCCGACTGAGCCAATGAATTTTTTATAAACTGTCCCTAGAGATTCATAAACACCACGAGTTAGAGCGAGAAAGGCAGCATGATTGACAGAGAATGGCACACAGGAGTTAAAAGGTTCCCATTTTGGAATCTCAACATGCCCCCCCCCAACAAACACACACACACACACACGAAACATGCACGGGTACCAGCTGTGGTTGCACTTACAGCAAGGTGGCAGCACTTTCTTCTCACCAGCTGGAAAAAAAGCTGCATCATTCAGTGTTTTTCTGCGCTTAGAGCTGACCCTGCCATCCATTTGGCCCTCCTTTAGGATTACCATAAATGCCTGGATTGCCTGCATAAAAATATGGAGTGGAGACGAGGGCCTCCGCTTCCATTAGTGGCCTCTTTTTACTGGAAGGGCCAAGTGTGTCCCATGGGTGAGGCCAAAACTCTCACTGTCCTCTGCAGTCTGTCAAATAGACTCTGTAATCAAGGACTAGGCTAAGTGGATAGCTACACTGATGGTGATGTTCAGTAAATGATTATTCATAGAGCATATACTGAGTGTGTATTAGCAAGCTAATAAGGGGCAAGAGTGTTTCCAAACAAAGAGATCATCCTTTTACAATAAAAGCTCAATTAGTTGTAATTGTTTGCTGTTGCTAAATTCCAAGATATTCTCCAGTCTATCAGCATCTTAAGCTGCAGAAACCAATTTATATGTGCTTTATTTGAGTCCCTTTTAACAAAAAACAAAGCGTTTTTATATTAGCCCACAATGACTATAATGACAGATGACATCAACTGTTTGAGACATTTTGAGGAAAAAGAGGAACAAATGCACAGAAAATGCATTTTCTCTTTTAATAATAGGATTTAATGAATGCAGTAACTTCAAAACAAGAAGCAGCTACAGGCGCTCGGATTATTATAAATGCATGGCTCGTACATTTTGCAGGTCATTTAATCATTTGGGAGTTTGTGTTTTAATATTAGCAATGTTGCTGAAATGTCCGGGCTGTGCACTGCGTTGTAAGGTCTTGCTGAGACAGTATATACAATAAAATTGGCTTGTCTTATTCGGGGATTTCATTTTCAATTTGATCTCATCCTGTTTGTTTAGAGAAAGCAAGTTTCCAAGGGATAAATCCCTACGAGGGACAAATATATGGAAATCCAAACATTGTAATTATATCATTGCACTGCATACAAATATGCGACCGGCTAAAAATACTTTCAAACAAACCAATACAGAAACTGTTGTGATTAGCATCGACTCTGCTTTTCTTAAAGTGGAGAGATTAAAATGTGAAAGCAACTCCCACAGGAACTCAGGGAAAGTGGTGTGATAATATATGCAGGGGAAAAAAAATCTATTATGAGCATGATGACAAGAGATCAATGTTGCCTCTTATTCCCAGTGACAGTCTGAAACTAATATACTCATTAGCGTTAATGCCACCATGATATAAATTGAGCAGGCTTTATTTTTAATAGTCCTACTACTGTCTGCACTGGGCAAAGAGTGATAGGTATGAGCATGACAGGTTACGTGTCCTTGGGCATCAGTGGCTAACAGTGGGATGAAATTGGATAGTTATTGTGAAAATTGTGCAGGGAATTGTGCTGCATTGTGTGCCTTGAAAATACCTTTTTTTGTGCTGTGGCTCAGTGTAGCTAGAAGGAAGTGCACTGTATAGAGCATTTTAACAAGCAATAAATACGGCTCATTTAGTGTGAGCTCACAATTTTACCTTCAATATACTGTACATAGAGATTGGGCTGTTAGAATTAAGTTGTTTTCAATATTTAAGGGACATTTCTATTTCTTTCCCACTGACAATAGCGGGAGCGTAATGTTGCCGCAGTTGCTCTGGGAACTGTTGCCACACCAGATGTGTTCGTCACAGCCCAGGTGATGCCACTATTCCTTTTAGCTGAATGTGGAGGGGCAAAAAATCTTTTGTTCATTTCATTTCATTCATTTTCATTTATTTATTTGTTTTGAGCAGAAGAAAAAACAAAACTCTTGTGTGTATGAGGAACTAATAGCAGAACAAATAAATTAATAATAATAATGATAGAGGTGATCAAGACAATATAGCAATTGCCATCTACACTTGTAATACCAAAATAAATTCAATATGT
This sequence comes from Apogon hyalosoma, assembly GCA_037367295.1. Lineage (NCBI taxonomy): Eukaryota > Metazoa > Chordata > Actinopteri > Kurtiformes > Apogonidae > Apogon > Apogon hyalosoma. The sequence goes on along the minus strand of JAPQRP010000012.1, from coordinate 15,605,007 downwards.
ACTGCTAGAAAAGAAGTGGGAGGAAGAAAATGTATTAAATCCCACCCCACCTCTCATTTATACAACATTACAGATTACTTTTGCTTCCTTAATGATACAATTACATCTGTTTAGAGTTCTAATAATATAAATAACAAATAGTAAACAGATTAGGAAAACTGATGTATATTACACATAGTAGCTATCTAAATGACAGTCTGCATAACTTATAATACAATATATTTCAACAATAATTACATACCAACATGGTAAACAACAACGAGCACATACCAACAAAGGTAAGAAAGGGCCGAGGATGTAATGGCCCAACAATTTACCAATGTATGGTCTGGTCACAGTACAGGGAGGGCGGGGCTTATTGTTAAGTGCTTTAAAACTGGATATTTTGGCATTGCTTCTGATGAAGATCCGCATTTTCACCCCACATACAGACAGACAAAAGCTCTTCCTGGTGATTTGAACCTTAGGTAGTGTAAAAGTTCCAAAGCGTTATGTTTGTTTAACATAAGGGATAACGAGGAGGCTAGAAACAGTTTGCGGTGGATGACTAGTAGAAATAATTTACATATATTAAAAGGGCTACATACAGGTTTACACTTTTAAAATTAAAAAAAAAAAGACCACTGGGTGTTTAGAAAAAAGAGCTCTTAAGTTTTGCTGATGGTGTCAAAATATTGGACTGTCGAGAATACGTGTAAAGTGTTGGACTGGGAAATTTAATGCGACTACTAGAGGGAGCAGTGAGCCATTCTGCCCATGTTTAAGCAAACCAACATCATGGGGTCTTTGACAAAGCATCAAAAAGGGACCAGATGGAATGAGAACTGTTAAGAAACAACTTTAAGAGTCAGAGAAAGTGACAAAGTGATAAAAGCAAGAAGATCTGTTGTTTTCATCACCGGACACAGCTGTAAATGAAAAGAATGGAGTTTGACGCTGAAATGGCAGCGTTTCTGTAGGTATAAAATTATTATGCGATGTTATTATCTTTGCTAAGTTGCTGTTTGTTGATCCATGGTTCAGACTAAACTGTGACAGTTCTGACTTTGCTTGTTTCAATTCCAAAAGGATCTTTAGTTCAGCTATTGACAACACAAACTGTACAGAAAACGGAGGTGATTTGTATTGTCATTTTGATTGATTGTCAAAATAAGCAGCTGTCACTTGTAGCGTAGTTGTCGTATTGATTCGTTGGAGGTTTTGGTAGTCTTAGGTGTGTTCTGGTACCAGACTGGCCCCTGCTGGTGAGATTTTGGAAAATCAATACTACATAGAACCCATTTAAAGACTGGTACAAGATGTTAATATTGACTAAGATGTGGACATTTAAAAGCACATATGCAGAAGGTCGTGGTAATGAGTCTGGATGTTGTGCAGCAGTCGTACATTTGAACAATAGTAGATGCACCTATAGACAGACATACACATTAAGTTAAACATGTAGTAATCTGGCAGATGTTGTGTCTCTTATGCTTCAATAATAATAATAATAAAAAAAAATAATCCACTACCCAAAAATGGACCGTTTTATTGTTGCAGTTTTTGTACTTTAAGTGTATTTCAATGATAATACTCTTAACCTTGTCCTGAGGCAGTGAATATACTTTTACTTGCAGCAGAGTATTTGTGCACTGTGGTATTACTACTTATTAAAATACCTGAATACGTCCTCCTCCACTGGGAAAATAAAAAAAAAATAAAAATAAAAATAAACATGCAGAATTGAGATCATTTAGCTTCCCCAGTCTCCAAAAACACTTGGGTAAGCTGAATAGTACATATGCAACTGCTCTATCTACCATTAGAGTGGGCGACCATGCTCAGAGGCAAGTGCTGCATAGATGTTTCAGACGATGATCTATGTTTGAGGATGATGAATGAGAGGTGAAGGCTTGCATTCCACCCCCTTAGGAGCATCTTTTAGTAACAGTGCATACTTTCCTGCTCAACATCCCTCAAAGTACAGTTTGAGTTTGAGTGTCTCACCAACTAACGCTTGGATGACTGCAAAAGGGGCAGGCCTAGATATTACATATCCTGATTCCTGAGAGGGTTTGTATCTGGACATGAGAGAAACATGGATTTAATCTCAAAATCTGTATCTATAAAACAACCCCTTTCTTCTTAGAGAGCATGGTAGCTCTACGGTACAGTACACAGAATGTACATCACCTTTAAAATTATTATTTTATTTCTCCTTTTGTCCAGTATCCGTCGTGCAACATCAAAAACGACAATATCTCACAGTGCGATATCCCGAAATCTTTCCCAAATTTAACAGGCTCCTATTTGGCTCGACCATTCCACCACTTCCACCAAGTTACTTGACAATCGGCACATTACATTTGGCATCATCCTGCTGACAAACAAATAAACAAACAGACGCAGGTGAAAACATCTCCTTGGTGGAGATAATAAATAATTAAAGTAAATTACACCTGCTGTTTCCAAATCATGGCTGTAAAAATGCTAATGTCATCAGGGCTTTTGCACCCTATCACATGCAATCACAATAACCGGTTCATTAATCAATCATGCAAGATACAACATACGATCCAAACAGTTTCAGGCAGAAATGAAAACAGCTGGAAGGGGAAACAGTTAAGCTGCTGAGGCTGAAGTTTTTTCCCCAGCTGCTACTGTTGGCTAACAGCAACAACAAAAGCCAGAAGCAGGGATTAAAAAAACAAGGACTGAGGCAAAGAGAGCTGACTCCTAATGAGTAAATGCTATTTCCTGCCCGTTTTATTTTATTTATTTTTTTTGAGAGGTGTATCTGTAATATAGTGGCCATTAGATTGCATCATTAGTGAATAACTGTCAGAATTGTGGCCAGTTCTGCTCATCACGAGCACATGATGTGATTTACCGTGGTTTGTCAAAATGTCTTAATGAATTCCCGTCTTTCATAATTGCCAAGCTCAATTTGAAGGTTTGTGACGAGCTATTAATTTAATAGACATGTAAAGATAATTAGGATTATAAGGAGAGTGAACCAACCTGCCAAAAGTGTTAATAATTAAGGCATTGTCAGAACATGAGCACCCAAACTAATGTGTCGAAAAAACAAAAGCAAAAGGGAAAGTGTCTATTTAGTGGCATTTATACTGTATTTCTTCTTAAACTGTTATGACACCATGATAATAATCTTCATTTCTCACCCTGTTCGTATACAGAAACTGTTGTATTAGGAGTGCTATTAGTATAATACCCATAACTGCTCCAGGTGTTTTGCCGACCTAAGACAAATTGTCTATACTCACACCTTCCGACAGAGAAAAAGCATGCCGCTACATTCCACTGGCGGTTCGGTTACACAGGGCCGGCTTACAGATCGATATGAGCCTGCCAATGACAATGTCTGTGTTAATGCCTCAGCCCGCTGCTGCATTCTCCACACAAAGCTATTTTGGCAACCCCTCCCTCTAATTACATATGCATTCTTTGTTTTCCTCTCTGTCCATTCTCTGCAACAAGCTTATAACAAGGGCTAAAACGCTTTCATTTCCTCATTTCACTCACTGCCAATGAAATGATGAAATATTCATTCAGTTATGCCAAGAATGCCAAGTCTGAAGTTTGAGTGTGATGAGTGCTAATATTGAAATGAGGGGTTGTGTAATTGTGTACTTCCACAGGCTTCCTCGTGCATCATAATCATGTGCTTGTGTCTGACTAACAGCAGTTTCGTCCAAGGCAGCCATCGAGGACCTGGAACCAAGGAGATAAGATGTGGAAATGGGCGTCGGGAAGTCGGGAAATTAAGAACAAAAGAAAGATAGAAGATGCATGTGGGGAGAAGAAAAGAGAACAAAGATGAGACAAGAAATAGGAAGGAATATATTTCGGCGTGAATTAATTATTCAGACGTCTCAAAGAAGAGTAGGCAACCACATTATTGGTGTGTGGTTGCTTTTGCATCTTTTATTCAGTTTTTCGCTTGAATTTCAAGGTCTCTTAAGGGCCACTATATACTTTTTACAAACCAAGGGCAAGGAAGGCAGATGTGAGAACCTCAACGTTTAAGTCCAGAAAATCTTTAACCCATAAAGACCCAGTGCTATTTCTCTGGGAGTTCCCAAATGAACTTTCCTCTCTAACCTTTCTTAAGTGGGTATTTTTATATTATTCAGTGTAAATCATGTCTTTTCTCCTATATCTACTTAGCTGATTATGTAAATGTTCATGAAAACTCGGTAAATTCAAAGGCTATTATATCAAAACAGAGAAAACTGAAGAAAAAGTGACTTTTTCAGCTAATCTTTCAATAACTGAACATAAAATAAGCATCTCCATCTACTGTCATTGATCAAACTCCATGGATTTTACTGGTGAATCAATGTTGTAGAAGATGACAGCGTTTCCATGTTCACTATGGAGCCTCTGAAATGGGTCATATCTGATGACCATGAAAGATGACAAACTGCATTTTACACCAGTTATTTACATGGATTGATAGGATTGGTGGATCAATAACAGTTATTAAACATTTTAGATCAGCAGATAGTTTTGGTTGCCAGTGGCTGTTCGAGTTTTTATAGGTTAAAATGAGGTTCCTGAGAAACTACAGCCTATTTTAAAACTCTGCCTCGACCCCAAAGCGGTGCAATAATACAGTAATGATCATCTTTGCTGTTTGATCTCTGATATACCATTAAAAATAATCCAGAGGTTGACAGATGGGGTATTTTACACCACGCTTTGATCAGCAGCAGGTTATCAGCGTTGCAGCCTGTCTCACTGTGACAGAAGCTTATACTCATACGTGTTGCAGGAAAACAAAAAAACACACATGGTTTTGTGGTTTCATGAAATTTTTGTGTTTTTTTTTTTTGTTTTTTTTTTTGCTTCTTGCAGTATATGAATTTTTCACACCTAGTTCTGTACTACAACTCGTGGACTTTATCACTATCAAAAACAGCAGGGAACAGTAGGTAAAGAAAAATGACTCTGCCATAAAGCCTTCAGCTCTCCACTGTTAGATCCAGGAAGCTTTGTGTTTGCTACCTCAGCTGTGAGTCTGTGTTTGTCTAACAGAGCTGTGCCAGGAGAACGGAACTGTATGTTAGAGTAGGTATTTTGTGTGTATACACCACTACGAGTGTGTCTTTGCACATGAAACTTAATTCAATTGGTATTAAAATCGGTATGCACTTTGTCTGAAACTTTTGGTTCACTTCAGCTTCTGTCATAACCTTCCCTAATGAGGCTGAAAGGAAAGTTGACTCCCTATGGTTCAGAGACATCTTCCCCGGGGGGTTTGTGGTTCTGTACCGTGTATATATAGTAAAGGATGACAATCAAACACAGATGTTAGAATCACAAATCTGAAAACATTAAAATGGAATGAAGAATGCACATAAAACGGACTGATTTTAGCTTGTGTTTTATTGCAGCTATTTCTTAATTTGCCCTATTTTCAGAGGGACCATACAGATTGTCTTTAAAAAAATTAACCTTTTCTACTGTGCTCATGGCTATTTATCCATTTTACAAACAGCACTGTATTAATCTATGGGTTTTAGTGTTACTGTTACTAGCACAGATCAATAGGCTAGCTATTTCAGGCTGTTTAGAATGATACTTTAGCAAGTGTTTGCACTAAAGTGTTCAGTTTCAGTCCATATTAACTTACAGAGTTTGAATAAAGTGTTTTTTTTCCTGCTGTTGACTAAATGACAGTGATGGATTACCGTAACTCCATCAGCTCTGGGTCCAACTTCTGAACTCCAACATGCAGTTAAGATGCTTAATACTTATTACTTTAGAGTTAAGCAACTGTGAAAATATCATTGATTGATTATAAACCTGTAATGGGGGTAACATATGCTGCTGTGATAAAGGTAATTCATGGAAACACTGCAGTTGTATGTGCGTAAAAATGTGATTGTTTATTTCATCTAGATATTGTCAAATTATTGTATTAATATGAGCCCTAAATTATGCAGAAAGTCTCCACAAACCAGAAAAAACTAGAAGAAACTTTGGTTGATTGTATTTGATAAGAGGTGAAAAGGTTATGATTCAGACTGTGGATCGTGGCTTTACCTCAAAAGATTATCAAATGAACTTCAAGCCAGATCACCCAGCCATAATTGCAGCAATTATAAAGATATCTTCTTATATTCTCATGATTTTGGTTGTAAATTGACATCTAAACCCTGCCATCCAGACGTTCTAAGACAAGTTAGCATGGAGGAGTCAGCATCCAGGAAGAGAGTCCTTCAGAACTGAAGGCATTTTAAAGGAGGTTTTCAAATGTACAAGACAATGATTGAAAGGATTAAAAATGTTCCTCAAAGAAAGACAGGAGGGGATGTGTCACCTTCTATTGGGTAGAATTAAAAGATTCGAGCCTGAGCTGGAAATGCCAATTCATCAGGAACCATCAGTTATCTCTTAAGTGGCTACAAGCACATGGACTCAGGATGACTTTGACAAACCTTTGCCGAGCACCACAATAAGCTGACTTCTCCAGGCTTGGAGGCCTCTGTAATGAACTATAATGTATGTTTCCACTGTGCAATGGTCAATCACAGATGCCTTTGAGCCCAGAGGAGTCGACGGTGCTTCTGGAGACACGATTAACTTCCTTTTTGCACAGTGAGCTTGTAACAGGCGTTTGTGGATTTAACTATGTGTTGTATGGTATGTACAGTCACGGAAAAAATTACTAGACCATCAAAAGTCATCAAAAACAATGGTTATGCAATCAAGTACTAACTCCTCTGTGGATCATGTGACTAAGACAGAAAAGAATACATGGAATGAATAAAAGCACTGTTTTTGTCAGTACAATGCCACAGATATTGATGGAAGAACTGGAGTGATTTTGGTTATTATCAAGAAAACCATGGAAAATGGATAGATATCAGCTCTGAAATTAAACTTTTACCAGCTATTTTTGTTGGTATCATTATATTTGTCCAAACAAATGTACCTTTAGTTATACCAGGAATTAAGATGAACAAGAAATTGAAGAAAACAAGGGTGGTCTAATATTTTTTCAGCAACTGTATTATGTATTGGGTGGTACACATATGCTCACAAGTGTCAGATTAATTTATTTTTGGAATAAATTTGCAGTGAATTGAGGTAAAAACCAAACAGTTTTGTCAACTAAAACAAAATCATACTTTTACACAAATGAAGCAGTAAACTGATGCCCTGTCCACACCAATATGAATAGTTCACAAAACAGATATTTTTTTCCTACATCTGTGCCTCTTGTTCATATGTAAGCAATATTTTTACGTCATATAAAAAGAGATTTTACGTTTTCCAAAGTGAAGAAAACTCTGGTTTACTGTATATCCATATGGACAGCGAAGAAAACAATGGTGTCACACTGTCTTTTTATGTTTTTGTCTAATGAATCTACACCGGAAACATCTAATCCAGGTGGATAAATCATTGTACGACCTGCAGTAGAACAAGGTCAGAACCGACACCTTATGGACAAATCCACACATGTAAAGAATACACTTCAACAACCACAACCAACGCTTATTTATAACTTAACTTGTTGTTGCTGCTTCACCTTCATGACACATTGAAGCCTCTGTCTGCTTCGTGCAGTATTATCCAAGGTTGATAGTCCAACAGAAACAACAATATGTGTGTTTGTATCAGTTTGTAGACAGAAGGTCACGTGGATAGAAAATAGTTTAGTAAATATCCGTGTCTAGTCACATAATTCTGAATTCCCAGAGATGGAGGTAGAAAGAGCAAAGTGAAATGGTTTATTCGTCTCAGTAAAGAAACAAAAACCCAAGCCAACGGCTGGACAGAGAGAGAGACTGGAGTGTAATGTGTAATGTGCACTCACTGCTTCAAACAGGATTTTAATATTCACCGTACACATGTTAGCTCATTTTACAGTTGGACTGCACGTACCTGTACTTCAACATTAATGAAGATGTTATGGTTGAGATTTAGAGACTCCTAAAGATTAAAGCCTTTCTTTGTAGCGCTGCAGAATTTGTATACCACCTGCTGGCAATCTCTCCTTGCTCATTTTTTGGGAGCTTCTCATTAAATTTATGAATGCTTGAAGGAAGTCGGATTTTCAATTCTCCCCATCTGTATGTTTTGTCCATATGGGATAAAGGGCTAAATAAGTTCTTCTCTTGTTCCGACTTCTCTCTCGTTTTCCCCTGACGTCATTTGGCTGTTTTTTTCTCCACTCTGAGACTTTGCTGAGAAAGCAACACATGCATAAATCAGCTATCTAATCTATCTCCTCTGAATCCGTCAACACAGCGAGTCCCTTAAACCCAACGCCAACCGACTTAGGCGCAATATTACTTGTAAGCCTTTTTCTTTTAATGTTGCGTTCTCTGTTTTGGTTTCCTTAAGACTGAAGAAACACATAAATCAAGGGTGGGAGGGGGGTCGCTGAAAAGGTCAATGCCACACTGTCAGCAATGGCAAGTGTAGGAGGGAGTGATAAATAAAGAAACGGATAAATAAAAATAGGCCCAGGTAGTTAGCAGTGTAATGAGACAGCTGCACCCATCAGCAATCGATGAGCTCTGGAGACAGTAATCACTACAGCTTCCTTAACAGTGTTTTAATTGGATGTCAGTCATTTACACTGCTGGCACAGTCCGACACTGTCTCTACGTGCCTCTGCTTGCATAAGAAATACAAAATGATCAAGGTGTGTGTGATTTGAGGCCTCTAAGTGTAAACATAACTACACAGTATGTCCTTCGCATTTGTGTCGGAGAATTAGACTTCCTCTACTTTTGCCTAGAGGGAGTTTGGCTTTAATTTCACTTTAATTGCATTTTGACATAAACACAAGTAGTTTTGTGTGACTTGGTGGGGCTGCAGAGTTTTTTAGTGTTTGATTTTTTAGGTATTATGTGGCGCTATCTAACAATCTACACAAACGACTGATGCAATATTTATGATATCAAAAAGCAGGGTTTGTTAAGGGTAAGGAGATTTTTAAAATGCACACTTTATGTATAATCTATTTACGTATTTTTTAAAAAAAACCGCAATGTTTTTTGATGTAGTACAAAAAGGATAAAAATGTTGTGTTCTACATTAAAATAAGGTAGAGAATACACATATGCAGCCAGAGTGTGCAACTCTTCTTCTAATTCTTTAATCTCCTTCCAGTTGAGCAGCACCTGGTACAACTCTTGATGTGCAATACTTTTCTATTATATTTGAAGTGCTATAGAAATCTCAGTGCAAATCAACAGGGAAAATGAAAGCTGATTTTACCTGCATGAATGTGTATGTAACAAAGTTAGTTTTTCCACATTCGTGTACATCATGAGAGAAAAAAAATTGGAAAGAAATTGATAGTGCTGGAGAGGTTATGAGGCTTTGACACCTATATAAATGTCAACAATTATACTTAGTGTTTATTGACCTTAAATAATTTCCAGGATTTTCAGGAGCAACAGAAACCGTACTAGCCATCTTACATTAGAAACAAGAGTTGTTGATTCTCATAGCAGCTCAGATTTCAACACAAACTTCACATAGGCACATGAGCATGGGCAAAGCAAAGTAAGACAATAAGAAGAGATATACTACAGTAAAAAACAATAACTTAGCAATCAATTAATCAGTTTGTCAATTAGATACTCTGGGAGATGCTACGTTTATGAGAAGATTGCAGAGATGGAGTCAAGTATTTGTTCATTTTAGGTTTATTTCAGTAGTTTTTCATTGCTAGTTTTAGTTTAAGTCTTAGGTTTTGTTGACCCTGATATGAATACATGTGCTCTGTGTATCAGTGAGCGTGCAGCAGCACTCACCAGTCATGCGTTAAAGTGTGTGGTATCCCAGGTTTAAAGGTGCTAGGGGGCAGTTCAGGCCGCTGCCAGGCTTTCACAATTTGTACAGGAGGAACAACCGGATTAGGCTTCAAAGTTTTTCAGACCTGGGACAGCAGGGTTAACCCGCTGTTCACAGAGAAGCTGTTAACAACCGGTTGAGCTTCTGGGATACTTTGAGTCCCCCGGGTGGGCGGGGGGGGGGAGCGAATTGTGGGGCATCTTTTCTGCACTTTCCTTTTGTTTAATGTTTTATTCTACTACTGTCTGATGTACTTTTATGTTTCTATGCCTTTGTAAAGCACTTTGAATTGCCTTGTGTATGAATGGTGCTCTACAAATAAATTTGCCTTGCCAAGCATTGATTTTTCCAGGAGGGGCCTCTCACCCTCTCACTGGTGTCCGTCTCTCCCAACACACGCCACCCCCCCTCCACCTCCTCCTACCACTGCTCTCTTGCGTGCAAATAGCAATAATTTCACTCTCACGGTCTTGGTCACTGTGGGCCCTGCCCTCCTGCAGCGTAAAAGATGGCAGTCATCGATCGGGGCATCCGGACGCCTGCCCCCTCCCCCCTGCTGAAGGATATCTCTGTCGATGGGAATCTCAGGTAAGTTACGAGCAAGCCTGCATGGCTTCCAATTAACTAACAGACTCAATGCCAGCCAGCTGCCACCTCCTTCCCATTTTTCAAGTGTTTGCTCTCAAACTGCACAGCCACACTTAGGCCTTGCGCAGACCTTTTATATCTATCAGTAACAGAAGTTAAGTGTTCAGTGTAATGAGATGGGAGGCTGGGTCCTGTATGTATATCACAATTAAGTTGTTTTCGAGGAGAAGTGACTACGCAGTGAGTGGCTCTAGTTTCCATTTCTCAAAAAACACCTCTTTCACCTTGGATGGTGATTATCATTCACAACGACCATGACGGTATAATCATAAAAAAATAATTGTCTGGCCTTTTTCTGTGGAGCAGTCTATCATAAATGCACAATCTCCTGCTTTAGATGTGATTGCTCAGGAGTAATCGGACTCATAACCAGTCTCACTGAGACAGGGTACTATTTCCGCAAAGTCACTGGGTGGAAGGAATACTACTAAATGTGACTGTCCCTGCTGAGAACAAATCCCAGTTGCTGCTTCTGTGCTGCATGACAAAGTCATTATTTGAAGTCTGCGTTGATTAAATATTGAGTGACATGACAGATGCTGCATTGAATCAAGTTCATTATGTCGGACACCACCTCTGTGCACATCAATGTTCTCAGTCTCCATCCAATAATGCAGACATGTTCTGAACACGCTGTTCTCATATAACGCCACCTGAGTCATCCAAAAGCCATTACACACCTTTGATTAGCTATTAATCAGAGGAAACCTGAGTTTAATTCCAGACATTTCAGTTAAATCATATCAGTTTCCTCTCTGGAGAATATTTGCATATATGAATATAATGGCTATTAAAACAAAACAGGCTTTTTGGAAAATATGCAATGGTAAGAAAGCCGGAATTAATCACGCAGAGACAACAAACAGCCGAGCAAGGAAATGAGGAGGGAAAAAAGAAAAAAAGCTTCACAGCTGTGTGCCTACAAAACTGAAACCCTGGCCGCTCAAGCTGCAATTAATATTCCAAGACCATGGCTCAACTGCTACCGATTATTTCAAGGGCCACTGTTTTTTCCCCACCACTGAAGAGGCTTAATCATCTTAATGTTTTAGGGAGAAGTAGTGAGAAGCTTTGACATTTTATTTTTTTATTTCTCTCAATGTAATTGGGCCAAAGATGTTTGCAAGCCCAAGCACATTAGGACCTGATTACTCCAATTTCCTTCCATCTCCATACCCAATCCTACTCCTTTTCCTCCTTCACTTGCCTAAACAAACCCAAACAATCTGTCATTTTGCCAGGCAGTTGTTTTCCGGCAGGTTTTCTTTCTCTCTCTTTCCTATCGCCCTCCTTTCCCTCCCCTCTCTCAGGCACTAAGCCCACTGGACCCAGTGGGGAAGATCTAGCAATCCGCGTAATGTGAGCATAATAACACCAACAAAACATCTCATTCCACGTCTAATTCAGTGTAGCGGCTAGGCCACTGTGTGTGGGATAGAAGACAATCCTCTCCCCCTTCTTTCACCACTACAGTCTGTGACTGGCTTTTCTCAATCGCTTTTTATGGCAAGAAAATGGGCTTGATGCACACGGCTACAGCTTGGCATTTAAACAAGACAAACCCCACAGTGAGTTTTAATTTTCAACAGCATCCTAATGGTACCATTTGAGCTTGCGTGACCCCGTCTTGCAGAAAAGCTGCCACGAATATAAAATCTACCTGATTTCAGTGGCATTATAGGTTATTGCATTATGAGAAAAGCCGGTGGCATTGTAATCAAAGGCTTTTATGCCTTCTCTTTCTGAATTCCAGCCCGTGGGGTCTCGATTTCATCAGCAATATTACCGCTCTCATTACTTCAGAAAAAACACAGTAGCCCACATTTTAAGTCACTGCTCTCTTTATGAGCTTCTTTTGCCCAGAGCATTGATATCATGATTTTTTTTATTGCATCTATTGTCCATTTTCCTTGTAGTTTTCACATTTGAATAAAGGTTTTGATTTGGCTTTTTTTTTTTTTCCTTTTCTTCGCCTCACCAGAGGTTGCTTATTACAAAACTCTGCATTTATTAGAGGTACATTTCTTACCAGTTGTTTGCATAAATTAGTAATTTGTACCCTTAATTTACTAAATTGATTCCAGGAATTTAACAATTTCTGCTTATAAATTATTAAAAATCTAAAAAACACTTTGGTGTTACTGTTAATGGGTCTATGGAGATTCATGTTGCTGTTCGCAGAGGGCTAACACAATGAACAGTTCATTAACTGGAGCCTTGATTACTCCTGTGCGAGCATACTTTAGTATTCAAGTCAGTAACCTAGTCTTAAACTCAATATCACTCAGGTAAAAAGAGCAAAATGAAAAACTGTGGTTGATTAATTTACAGGTCTATAAGATGTTTATATTTAGATTTTTCCCACTTTACACATTCCCATAAAACAAAGCAAATCACATTTTTGGTTGGCTCAGTTAATGATCAAGATTTTAGAAAGTGCTGCCTTCTGCTTCACCGCCTTTTTTTTTCCCCATCTGCTCGTCAATCACTCCCATTCATCAGCAAAAACTTTGTTGAAATTGTCACCTGAAGAGCTCACACTTCCCTAATTAAATCTCAAATCCAAATGCTAATTACCTGCCAAAAGCATAACCTCCCTTCACCTCCTAGTGTGACACAGTCATATCCCTGAACACACACAAACACCACAGTTCCTTCCTTCCATTTCCAGGTTGTCATGGTATCTTGGCAAATCAAGGTGTCTGGAGGAAGTGTGTTACCTGGTGTGCTCTTCACTGCAGTAAACTGAAAACAAAGCCACTTGAACAAAGCCACATGAAAAGATCAGCCACTTAGAAAGGCACCCAAGGGATGTTTGGGGATGCAACGCAGTAGGACTGTACTGCACCTTCTGTTTTGTTGCACACAAAACTTAAGCATAGTTCTCTGTTTTGGGAGTTTGTGGGCCTGTACATGCAGACATCCTGAATTCATGTGGTGCAAGTTTTCTAAGTTCAAAGATGGAAATTTTAACTGGAATGGCCTTGAAATCAAAAGTCTGACTCAGAAAGCTGAAAGGAGTCCAGCAGCTTAAAAATTTTGGATGCCAACTCCACACATAATGCACTTCTCTCTCATTTGTGTCTCATGAAATCAATCATACACACAGGATTATCTAACTTCTGTCTGTGGACATGTCACAACAGTGTATCAACAAAACACCACATAATTCCCCTTATTTTTATTACATAAGGCCAGACAAGGTCATTTGCCGGAAGCGAAAGAATAAGATTACAAACCAACATATTAGAAATGAAAAAGAAGGAAAAAATAAATGCTTTCTCCCTGGTAGTGCTAAGCGGTAGCTAACAGTGACTAGAAGTGCTATGGCTAGAGGTTTCTGAACTTATACAATAACAGCATCAATTCAAGTGTTGCCGAACAGACTGCAGCAACTGTTTAAACATATCTTCACATACATATAGAAACGCCCACCTAGAGGGCACAAAAAGGCTTTCTTCTGTCGCCCACCACTTATTTTTAGCAGTTTAAGATAACCGTGCATCAGTGTGTGCCTTAGTTTGTATGTAGCTGCTGTAAAAGAGTATAGTATGTGAACACACTGCTGCTAACACCTCCATGCAATCTTGCTTCTTCACAGCTGCTGTCAATGTTGAGTCAATTCAACTGTAGGAATACTTTACCCGGTATTGGGAAGCATATACTGTTAACCTATATATTGTATAAAGGTAACCAGATATTAACAGCATGCCATTACTCACTTAAAATGATTAAACTATGGATGCTGAACAAAAGTTAGCTGGTCAATATTAGTTCACTCTGTTTTGACAAAACAGAATTTATTATCCTTCACCTTCCAAATGACAACATTACCAGCCAATAGAGATAAACAGAAATCCATGAAACTGTTCGCACTTTTGTATATTTTCATCCTGAAGGTAGTGTATGAGGAAAGATTCCTAATTTACACAAAGTTCCATTTTATTTTCAAAGCGCACAAGAAGCAGTGGCCTGTAACTTGCTCAATGGCACTGAGAAGAGAATTAACCTAGCATACACGTACTCAATTGCAGGGGAAACTGGAGAACTTTTTTGTTGTGACGCAATAGTTGTAACCACTGCACCCCACGTTCACAAAAGTGGATGTTTGCATGTTTATTTTCCCTCTTTTCAATCATGACTCAAACATCCACGGCTTCAAACCGATACAAAATTGATTGGTATTTGCTGATTTGTGGAATATTTTACTGTCAAAGTTTCTACATCTGGTATGTGATATGTTCAGTCTGGTATTTGAGAGCATCATCTGTGTAAACACCACCTATTTTTTTTAAAATTTTTTTTAATGCGATGCTAAGGACCATTCCAAAAGACACACAAAGCAAATTCTTACTATCCTGGGGGCATCTTTTTTTTTTTTAATCCAAAGTGACTTTAGTGGCCCCTTACAGTTATGTTGATGTGTTGTCTTGTAAAAAAAAAAAAAAAACAAAAAAACGTAGCATGTATTGTTTTTTGAACAAATAAATATTGTTGGATTGTCACTTTCAGCCACTGGGCAGTAAATAGCTTTTGGTGGCCACAAGAGCACACTGTGGCAGCAATAGCAATAAGATATATGGAGCTGTCTTCCTGCAGGCTTGATATGTAATATTTATAGTTGGTTGTCGAGGAGATCGGATCATGACTTGTGTGCTAGATGACACTAATGGCATGTTACCTCCTTGGGCATATTCCATAGTTGTTGCCCATTTAGGTTTGAAAGTCGAAGTACAAGAACTAATGGATAAAAAACTCTAAAACTCTCTGTGAATGTAAATATAAGTGTTGGCGCTTTGGGATACCTACTTGACTATACTGTATGTCTGCACATTTTCACATGATTAATATCCCTGAGTCCTAATTTCTGGCACAATTAACAGCTCACTTCCTTGTTGTGACACAGGGCACCACAAAAAGGGAGGGGTACTCGAGAAAAAGGCTCAAAGGGCCCCTTCAAGTGCTGAATACTAATGTACAATCTCTTCTCCTCACTTCCATGGTCTTTTCATCAACTGTTTCCCATGGTCTCTCAGTATGCCATCCCCCTCTTTACTCTTGCATTTGCCTGGTGTTATTTCGTCGATACAATAGCCCCTAAATGTATGATTTAAATAGCCGGACGCACTTTGAAGTCACTGAACACGCTGTAACAAAGCCCAGTATACTAACATGCTGGTTTTGCAATCGTGCAGCCATTCATAACAGCTAACAATGATGTGAATATGAGCTTGTGGTGGATAAGGAAAAAAAAAAAAAAAAGAAAGATTAATGCTGAAACAGTGGTCGTATTCTCGGTGAATGCACCTGAATAATAGAGCACATGAGCCCTTTGTGTTAAATTAAACCAAAAACCTGTGATAATTAGCTTAAGATTTGGCTACGGGAAAATACAGCGATGAGAGAAATGTTCAGCCTTACTGTTACATCTGGCTTTGCTTTACCAGGTGTAAAAATCGCACTTGAGGTTAAATTAATCGTGTTGCCATGAGAACGATGTTCATGTAGCTGAAAGAAAGTATGTGTTGTCTAAGTTTAATAAATTCTCTTATGCAAGCCCATCTGTACACAGCACAGACTGCTTTATTTGGGGGTGCAAAATAATATCTCTGTCCTCACATGACCTGGAAATTGATCATATCTGTCATCATAAAGGACATTTCTGTTGTCCTAATGAGAACGAGGAAGAAAGAGGTTTGTCCGTAGGGCTTTGGGCAGCAGACAGCTTCCTATATAACAGCATTCATCTGATGGATACTACAATTTATGTGGAATCTGTTGGTGCAACTAAGCCTTTGAGAGTTCTATAAGACACTAGGAGTACTTTAAAAAAAACACATCTGTCTTCTTTCATCTTAATGTTGAGAAAAAAAAGTGGTTTTAGAAGTATTCTAACTACAGATTACAATATAAGACATACATTTTTGTTTAACACAAAGATGCATTCTGTCTTTAAATGATATTTTAGTTCTCAAGTAAACTTTTCCCAATCTGTAATGAAAAGGCTGGATGGTCTGTTTTCTGCAATGGAATAATGTTTTTATGCCTATGTGTATCATTTACATTCCTTTGCAGTGAAGCAATCAATCACTGTACAGTGGAGTTAAACACCCGCTGTGAGGAAGGCTGTAATTTCTCTCTTTTTTTTCTATTTCACCACCCAAAACGATTGCAAAATTATTTTTTGCAGATTATAAGCCATCCTCATCACACTCTGGATGACTAAATTATCCATTTTAAAGTGAAATAAATAAGATGAATAAATGCAAGTGCAGATTATTCAGACGGAGATGATGTGCTCTTGCAACAAATTGCTAGAGGCTATACATTTTCAGTCTCTGTTAACTTTTGCAAAATGTGGCCTTTCACCTCAAAGACTTCTCAGCTGTATTTTCACACTGTCTTCTAACTTTTTCCACTAAAACCCTGTGTATCCACCTCTCCCTCTTGCAGCTGAGCACACACTCCACATGCAAACTGCTTCTAAATGTGCTGATGTATGTTGCAGAGTCAAACGTTGTAGTTTAACTGTCAGGGCTGTCAGCTGGAAACTGCCTGTCAAAGGCAAATGCGGCACAAGCTAATAATTTACACTTTTTGTTATTTGCCAAAAAGGAGACCCTGAAATAAAACTAAGTGTGGTTAATGTGGCTCAGACTGTTCACACATTAGGCAACGGAGCATTTACAAGCCAAATGACATGGAGTCCTGCTGTGCACACATCATCATTAACAGACATTGCTTCAGATCATGGTTGGCTGGGAAGGACATCTCAATTTACAAATTTCCTTGTTGCCTTTCTGCGTATTTATTTTACTCATTCATGTGTATTAAGTAAAAGGGATGCAGTGAAGCAAACACAGTACTGTTCTTATGTGTTGTGTAGGGAGTCTCTGTCCATGGTGCTGAAGCTGCCACCTCCAACACTGACCTGCTGACATAATATGAGGCACACTTTAAGACTAAGCAAATGACTGACTAGTATAATAATGAATGTAAAAGAAGCAGCAGAATTAATTCATTCACAACTATGGTATGTATGTATAGTATTAATAAAATACAGTAAAAATAGAACTCCAATTCCAAAAAAAGACTGTGAGAGACATAATTCAGGGGTACCCATACTTTTTCACCTTGCCAGCTACTTTTAAAATGAAACAATCTACTTACACTAATTATTATAAATTAAAAAAAAATGTATATATATATATATATATATATATATATACACACACACACACTCACACGCGCACACACACACTAAGTATATCTTATGTATGCTCAGCATACCTTGCATACCTGCTTGAACCCTTATGGTACAATAAAATTCAATACATGCTGTCAGTACCATACTCTGATGACTTGCACTGAATCCTCAAGCAGACTTTCAACTGATCTATAGCCGTGGCAGAATGTTACTTGGACTTAGTCTGCATGTGGAAAAATTACTGCTGTCCGATTAACTGTAATTTTTTTAATTCCCTCACCTTTCTCTTTCTCAGCTCGTTGTTGTTATAGTAAATATGAACAGTTCCAAAGTGTCTATCAATGATATCAATGATAATCAAGTACCAAATGGTATAGGGAAGGCATGCCACCTACCTGCACGACCTATGCAATGGACTGACCTATCGTGATTGATGTACTGGGCAACTCTGGTGTAAATAAATTTGATGGCAGCATATTTCCAAAAAGCTGGGATAGGGCCAGTTTCTTTTAACAATGGTCTGCAAATGTCTTGGACTGTGGAGACCATTTGATGGAGCTTTGTTAGAGGACAGTTCTCCTATTCCAGTCTGATATGAGACTCTAGCTGCTCAACAGTCCTGTCTCTTGGTTGTATTTTTTCATTTCACAATCTGCCAAGTTCAAACCAGTTCAGGACCCGGGCTCTTCTACTACAACGTCACGCTGTTGTAATTGATGCAGTAAGTGGTTTACTATGGTCTTGCTGAAATATACAAGGCCTTGCCAGAAAACAGTAGTCTGGACGAAGCATGTGTTGCTTTAAAACTTCTATATACGTTTCAGTGTTGATGATGCCTTTCCAAATGTGCACAGACTCTAATGCAGCCCCATACCATCATCATCACTGTGGGCTTTTGAACGGAGCGCTGAAAACAAACTGGATGGTTCCTCTCCACTCTAGTCTCGAGGTCCATGGTTTCCAAAAAGCATCTAAACACAGAACAGTTTCCTACTTTGGGTCTCCATTTTTAATGAGCTGTGGATCAGAGAAGACAGTGGCATATCAGGATCATGCATAGTTTCTTCTTCTTTACTTGTTTAGATAGAGCTTTAACCTGCGTTTGTCAATGGCCCAGCCAAGTGTATTCACAAATAATGATTTCTGGAAATGTTCCTGAGTCCCTGCTGTTATTTCCATTACAGAATCATGCCTGGTTATTTTGTACTGTAGATAATGAGATATTCAAAGCATTTCCAATTTTACACTGAGGAACATTTTACTGAATTGTCCCACATTTTGTAGACACAGTTTTTTGCAAACTGGTGAACCTCTGCCTCTTTAAGATCCTCATTTAACCTAATTAGTCATAAAATGTTCTTCTATATGTTTCTTTTTAGTGGCAACATTTTATTGCCCCAGTCATCAATTTTTGAAGGCGTGCTGCTATCGGCGCTGCTTCTGCATTTAAGCTTGTGATATGTTTTCTATCTTATATTGTTAATAAAATATAGGTTCATGAGAGTCTGTTTTATTTACATTTGGAACAATCTGACCTTTTCCTTGGAATTATGGTTGTATTTTCACAGTGTAATGTTGGTCTTTTTGACTCAAGTAAAGGATACTTCTTGCGCTGTGTTTCATAGATTTATTACTATTATATTATTATTTGCTAATTTTATTGGTACATGTAAAAGGTCCTCATATAAAACCTTGCTCAAGTAAAAGTATAATGACCAAGAATGAAAAGTACAAGTAGTCATTGTGCAATAAAATGATCCCCGTCAGTGTTTTACTATTATATACGTTGTTTTGGTTTTAAAGTAATGCCGCATTAATGTGTATGCTGCATTTTATTGCTGTAAATATTTATTTATAAATTATACATACAGTGCGCATGTTGCCAATTTCCATATGCACCCTCAGCCTGATGTTGAACCATAATGTACTGAACAAAGTCCCATATTTGCACTCTATTCTAAATATAGCAAAACTGCTGCCACTTAATCTCTCATATACTAAAGTACCCTTCTGAATTTCAATTAGATATTTAAGGCTGAACTCATCTGAACTACTTTATACAACTTTAGCTACTTTACACTTAAGTTAGCTTGTTTAATTTATGGTAGTTTAAGGTAGTTTGTGAGATCATAATGTTTTTCAAGTTGAAGTACATATTTCTGCAAATTCAGCTCAGAAAACACACCTGATTCCAGGTATGTGCAAGGTAAGCATTTTGTTAAACAGTTTACTTACAGGGCTGAGAATTTCCTCCTCTAAAGCAACAAAAACATTCTGATATGAAACAAACATACTTTTTATTGAATCTATTAAAATGTGATGGACTAAAACGTGACTCATGTAGTGGGGAAGCAGTAAAAAGTTGCATAAAATAGAAACATACAAATAAAGTACCTCAAATGTATACTTAAAGTTGCAGTGTTTGATCATTTCCAGCATCATAGGGTGAAAATTTAATGATTACCTGTCAGCATATTCTAAAGAAATGGAAGTTCTTCTGATGCTTCTTGTCAGTGATTTTGGCTAATCACAGGTGTTTTCAGACAGGTAGGAGGGCTGAATATGTGACTGACAGATGTAATTACCAATCTCAAGTCATACTGCGTCAAAAGCGACCTGCGTGTTTTTACTGCTCTGGTGCAAAAGTGGTTTTCATTTTTTCATAATGGCACGAAACAGCTTCAAGTTGTGTTTAATTATATCCAGTCTTTTTATTTGGCCTGAGTGGAACTATCTCAAGGGAACATGTATATTTTCAAGTTGCTGAATTTTTCTCCACTTCAGCTCTGCAGGTGTAGCCTGTCACACCAGGGCAGCCGCTGTTCCATCTGCGTTACCGTGGTAATGCTATGCAACACATGCTATATATCCACATACACAGAATAATTTCAGCTGGAAGCTCCACAAAACCAATTTTCGGGAAACAGAACACAGTCCAAACAACAAGCACTTACATGGGCAAATATCTAAAACAAGCTAACAGTCTGAAACCAGCGTATGCAATGAATAATTTAATAAAACAACAGACCAATGAGACAAACTCTGCAGCGCTAAGCTAACACTAAGCACATCCGACAGTACAAGTATTATTTCTCTACTGATAAAACTCACTAAAGAGTGCACTACTTAGGAAGCCTGATTATGAATTGTGTCTTACTTTGCTGTTTTCCGATCATAAATTGGCTTTATGTGAATGACGCTTCTATCGGTGAATGCATATAATGTGTTACATTAAAAGGAATGGGTCAAGGTTTAACAGGTTAGACATGGTACTTAGGTACATTCTATAACCTGGAGTAAAACTAGTAAGTCCTGTTATCCAGCTGGCACAAGATGGAGTGTTTAACTATTTTTTTTTCTTTCCACCAAGCGAGTTTTATTCACCCAGTACACTAATATTCTTTTTGATCACCTAAAATGTGCCTCCAAAGGGAACATTTGGGGGTATTTTCATGCACCTAAAAGTAAAGCTCTTAGATGCTCTCCAGCCAAACGATTTCTCTGCACTGCTTCAAATCAGCTCTCTCCACCACTGAAATGGAAAGCTAGTGTGCAGCTTGCACACAACTCAGGGTCAGAGGTTGTCTCTCATTTTCTGAGCAGATTCATATCGGAGTGTTACCCCTCGTGAGATTTTCTTTCGCCCATCCCTCCGTGTCGGAACCGTTTCTCGGAGGAACCCCGTCTCCACCGTTTGACCTCCCTTTCATTACGCTCTGACTCCCAAATGTCTTTTCTGTTAAGAGCGCCGGTGTCAGGGGTGCAAATCCGCACCCCTGCCACGTGACCCGCTCACCCTATCACTCCCTCTTATTAGGGGTGAGGATATACATATCAAATCTGCTCTCTGTAGCATAATGGAGTATGGTTGGATGGATGATTGTTGCCTCTGTAGTTCTCCTGGGTTCATCTCCCAGCAATGCTGAATGGGCAGTTAGCCTATACCTATAATCCCTTCATAGTGCTGTGTGTACTTCTTCCAACATTTCTTCTTCACTGCTCATGTTTAATATCATATGCCTCTTTATTTGTGTTGTAGCGGAAGGTACACTAACTGCAACACACTGCTACAATTCATATCAGCCGCCCTACTTATATGAGGAGAAATATCCACCTTCATTATGCATAGGACTCTTGACAATCCCCTCCTAGGATTAGGTATGTGTGTGACAGAGAGAGTGTGAACAGGCAGGCAGGGCTCAGCCGAAAATGGGGAAAGGAGGAAAATATGCAAGGTTAGATTTTTTTTCTCCCCCACTGCTCTGTCTTCATACTTTCGATCTTACGCTACCCTCCCCTTTCCTGAGCAACACAGTGTATTATATATTAAACTGTAAGTAATGACAGAGCTCAAGTGGATTCTAGTCAGCGATAATAAGAAAGCCTCGGGGACTTTTTGAAGATTTGCATTCGCAGGCATATGAAAATGTATAGACGACCCACAATGCAGCTCGTCTTTTTCTATTCTTTCGCTAGTTGCTGTTTAGCAGTCGCCGTGCTGCAAACAGTAAATGTCAACAAAGTTTAAAAAAAAAAAAAAAAAAAGGGACTTGTTTCGGGGAAATAGGAAAAGAAGAATAATCTTATCAAGCATGTTTGTCATTTGGAAAGTAATCTCATTTTAAGAAAATGTATCTAACTTTATTGAAACTGATATTCCAGTTAATACTGAGCCAGATCAGTAGCAAACTGAAACAATGGTTTACATATTATCTAAGAACAAGGATGAGATTTTCCTTACTTTAAGAGTGACAGTATTTGTATAAAGAGAGTTGCATCTTTGACTGGTAATAACAGATTAACTTCATCGACTTGAACACATCTGTGGTTTGTAAAAGTCTGGATATATGCAGATTTTTTTTTATTATTTCAGACTTCTTGTTTCCTGTTTAGACCCCTTAATTTACAAAATGCTGAAAGTTTGTAATGGATATTTTTTTGGCCAAATGATGCAATCAAGCACTGCAGCCAAGCAACATTTGCTTACCCCATGACAATTTTGTTTGCTAAAAGGTCCAGTGTGCAAGACTTAGTGGGATTTAGGAGGCTCTAAAAGCAGAAATATAGTATAATATTCAGAATGTTATCAGTGTGTAATCTTGAGTAAAGTCCATTTGTATTATAGTCAAAAGAAAAACTAAGAAAACTTTGTTAATTGCCAGAGTTACGCATTGTAAACCTTCAAAGCAACCACTTCACCACCATTCACCTGCTACTTTATGCATCACCTACATTACCTGTGTAGTTGAACATCCAAGTAGTGTTTGGCCTCACACTCCGTTAAATTCAAGGTGACTAAACGCAAGTGAAACAGACTGAACAGGACTAAACTTTGCTGCCTGTGACATTTGCAGCAGGTTAATCATCTGCTTTATGTTAATTCTGCAGCAATGAAAGCATCTGTATCTCACTTGATGCAACTTGTCAGTCCAGTGAAAATTATCCAATCACATAAGAATCAGATCATTCTGATACTGATCCAGTATGTCGCAGGGTAAATCTTTAATCCTCTAATGAAAGTACAGCCTCATGTCACTGGCCCCATAAGCAGGAAGTGAACATATTCACACAGAAACTATTGTCATACAGTTAAAACAGCTTCAGTAAATGTTGACATGAACTACAGGACACTATTTTTTATTTCAGATACTTTTTTGCTAACATGTTGTCATTAAACCCTGAGCCTCAAAATGAGTGCCTGGACTTTTTTCTGCCTATTTTAGCAATAAAAGTCAGAAAATATCTGGTGATTAAGTGCTTTCATCCATTTTTCCAGCATACGAGGAACTTTCAATATTTCACTTTTTTTTCTTCAAATTTACAGTTTAAAATGGAGGAAAATTTTAATTTGATTTTAGCATTTTAGTGAAAAAAAAAAACAACAAAACCACACACTGAAAGTGTACATCAATGTACATGTATCCATTGGAAATAACTGGGCTGCTTTCCAGGCTTCAGTTAGAGGTGTGAATGAGATTATATTATTTTTTTTTTTACACATTTTTATTACCCCGCCCCCAAAAGGGAGGCAAGGGGTATTATTTTTGGTTTGTTTGTTTGTTAACACTCTAGCAATAAAACTACTTGGATGAATTCACACCAAATTGGGTTTATAGACTGCAGTGACCCAGAATAGATCTGATTACATTTTGGGAACAGGAGGTCAAAGTTCAATGCTTTTATGAATTTTTAAAAACTTTTTTTTCCCCCATTCACTTATAATTGGTGTAATTTCAAATGTCTGTGGCAGCAAAACTATTGGTTGAATTCATACCAAATTGGGTTTATACATTACCAGTGACCCAAAAGAGATGTCATTACATTTTGAGAAACATAAGTCAAAGTTCAAATTTTTAAAATTGTTTTTCTTTTCCCATTTACTTATAATGGGTGCAATTTCAAATATTTCTAAAAGCATCAATTTGTTTCAATTTACTTCAAACTTGTCACATATATAGAGGCAAAGGACATGCTGACATCAGCACACGCAAAGACATGATGACATCAGCTGCATCGATGCCAAAACAAGCTACAATGCGTGCGAGGGGCGGGGTTTGTTGTGCCTGGCACCACTTGTTTATTAATTTATTTATCAGGGACAATTCAGTGAAACAGTGAACATATCGGACATCTCATGTTCTATGCAAAGAATATGTAGCATGTAGCTAATTCCCTGGTTTGAGTTTTCAAGGAGGAAATGTATTTACAGTATTAACAATCAGTCTCAAAACATAATTACTGAAAAGACACCACGTTGCCTATAAAGTACAGTGTTTCAGATTTCAGAAACTGTATTACCCTAATTCCATCACAGCTTGTACTGTTCAAAAAATTCCAACAAAGATCACTTGCAGAAACTTTCTTCTTCTACAGTATTAGGTGGGGTAGCACATCTACACCCTCTCTGGACTAAATCACACTGATGATCATGTTTCTAGTGTGGCTAAGAGGACATATGCTTCTCTGTTTTCGCCGTTTCATTGCAGGTGGCGCCCTACAATATGAAGCATTACTGTAAATTGCTAGGTTTGAGTGTGGACTGGAGTTATTATTCCCTCAACTACAAGACCCAGAACTGACTAAACAAACACTGTTTATTTTTGCCACTGTAGGAAGGAAATATTGGGATGGGGGGGTATTCATGTCATAAAATATTACACACTGAATCTTTAGTACAAGTCTATTTGATGGTATTGAATAATATTTGGGATCTTTTTAATAGAGCTTTTGCCATGGAAAGTGTGATGAGGTGCTACAAAACAGACTGCAATACTAATAAATGCAACACAAACCATATCAGCTGCCGTGGGATATGAATCCTGATGTGAAATACATACAGATGAAATTACGTCTATGTGGTTACCTGTGTAGGCCTCCAAGCTAGCATGTGGTCTTCCATTGGGAAAGTATGCTAATGTGTTTGCCCAAAATTTACTAATGACTGGCTGAGTGACTGCAGAGACTGAAATCTTTTGCTAAATAAAACATGTTTATGCTAATGCCGACAGACTTTGCACTCTTTTTTCTTTTTTACTGTACAAGAATAAATACTGATTTCACCTGGTAAAATTCATTATGTTCACACAGGTTTGACTAGCCTGCCCAAGAAAAAAAAAAAAAAAAAGAAAAGAAAAAAAGCCTATTTCTGACACTAGTTACACTG
Source organism: Apogon hyalosoma (assembly GCA_037367295.1). Classification (NCBI taxonomy): domain Eukaryota; kingdom Metazoa; phylum Chordata; class Actinopteri; order Kurtiformes; family Apogonidae; genus Apogon; species Apogon hyalosoma. The sequence goes on along the minus strand of JAPQRP010000012.1, from coordinate 15,579,667 downwards.
GGAAAAAATCTGACATGTCCCCTGTAATGGATTTACTGGTAGGGGCTTTTCATGTTCCTTTTAAGTGAAAATGAAAATCCTGTGTTTTAACACCTTGTTAGGATTTTACCTATATATTAACATTTTCTCCCTCATTATTCTACATAGATGCTGTCTCTCTTCCCTTTTTCCTGGCTCAGAGTGTGAGAGATTTCATTAAAGTTGCTGTTTAATTATGTAGGTGTTGAAATTTAATTAATGAAAGGCTGGAGCAACGGCAGTACTCTGACATATTTTTGATGCTTGAGGAGAAAAGAAGGAGAGATCTCATTTTAGCTGAGCGCTGCCCCTTGAATATGTCCCCCTTTCTCCCGTCTGTGTCTCGTCTGTTGTACCTGTCTTTTCAGTTGCTAGGCTTACACCTCACCATCGATCATCCCAGCCCGTGTCTGAAGACAGCCAGGTTTTTCAGTTCAGTGGAAAAAAAAAATGGCCCCTTATGCTGATCTGCACTTTTCAACAACTTTTTCATTGGAACCTGCCATGAATGAGAACAGTTGCACAAGACCTGTCTTTTACTACATCAGCCTTCTTTCTCCATCCTCTGTGGATGTTAGCCATAGAGCATACAGTCAGATATATACGTCTCCACTTAGTTCTGACCTACTTACAGATAAAGTTTATTCTCAAGACAAATATTCTGTAGAGTAGGGAGTGACACAGGAGTGGAAATTCACTGCGATCCACTCAAACCTCTTCAAAATGTGCATAAAATATGTTTTGGAAGCACAGTTGGTGGTGTATGTGATATATAGGTTAAACATCTTCAAAACAGTATACAGAGTTTTAACACATACAGAGACAACAGGGCGCCAAGAATCATGTCAAGAAGAAGAGTCATCCAAGCTGTCAACAACTACGACTCACGAGCTAATAGGTACACATTCTTACATTTCATAGTGGGCAAGGAGCAATAAAAAAGTTCTGAAAAGCTGCAGGAAACTGGATTTACCACTGTGTGGAAGGAGCAACTTTTCTTGCCCCAACTTAAAATGATGGAGATGAAATGAGGAGGAAAAAAACCACTTCATTCTGCAGAGCTCTTCTCTTTGTCTAAAGTAGGGGTGTCCAACTCATTTGAGTTCAGAGACCACATACAAACCAATGTGATCTCAAATGGGCCAGACCAGGAAAACAACAGTGAAAAAAGTACAATTATATTATGAAAATGTTTACATCTGCTAAGTTTCCTTAAAAATCTGAATCACATGAACAACCTTAAATATCTTAAGAAAAGTAAGTGTAATTTTAACAATGTTATGCCTCACTTTATCATCTACACACATGCTTTACAACTTACATTACAATTACAAATACACAAAACATGTAGTAACAGGCAGAATATTGGTAAAATTGCACTGACTTCTCTTAAGAAACTGCAGGTTGTTCATATTTGTTCAGGTTATTCACATTTTTTTTCCAAAAGACTAGTTTGTAAGTGTAAATATTTTCATGTAATTTGACTTTTTTACACTAACAAAAAGTACAAAAACTTAGGGGTTTCATTATTACTAGTGCATTCTAGATCACCTGATACAGTTAATGTCTTTACTTTCTTGGTAAATTCCACTGGCATTTTAGTTGAATAACCTCTCAGCTGGCATGTCTGTTTCTGCACATGAAATTTGACACCATGGCAACATGGCCCTATTATTCATCTGTTGCTAGGTAACCCACTTCAATGATGATTCTACAATAGCAACGTGATTGGCCATTGGGAGGCCACTGTATTCCAAAATTACCAGTATCTCCCAAAATATTGGTCCTATCAACTTGCCATTTTTGCTATCCTCTTCTGTGACCAAAAATACATAAGTATGCTAAACTGCGTCAGTCAGCTCTTTCTGGATTTTGTGTGATGCCCGAGACACACAGACACTTCCCTTTTATAATATAGGATAGGTTATATGGCAGTACTTTACTGGTTCGACCCACTTGAAATCAAATTGGTCTGTATGTGTCTGTAAGTGGGACCTGAATTCAAATGATTTTGACACCACAAATTCATCCCATGGGCTGGACTGGACCCTTTGGTGGGCTGGTTTTGGCCCACCGGCTGCATGTTTGACACTTGTGGTCTGAAGACTATATATAACCTGATCTGAAGCTACTTTTCCAAGTGTCCTTCTTGAGACATGGGGTAAAAGAGAAGAGTCATGTCAGACAGAATCTGACCAACGATCAGTAGTTAAAGCTTTTCTGAAAATGCTTGTGATTAAATTTTCTACCGCCTGAAAACGCAGTTAAGTACATACTAAAAACGATTATGGAATATTTGCACAGTGATGCTAAAAACTGACAAGCACTGCAGTTTTAATGAGGAAAAGTAAGTTACGACGTGAAAAGGGGAGTGAAGAGTTGAAATGTGTTTTCTTTATTTTATTCTTTTATTCACTGAAGATGCAGTTTGTCCTTTTCTTCTGTTCTTTTATTTCTCACCATGGTGCAATTGAGGATAAATATAAATGCTACATGCATAAGATAAAATAGATAAACTGTGATTTGGTTTGGGCTATGACTTTCCAAACCTCATGTGCATGCAACACTGCACAATATCACACACACTGGAACACACAGACCAGAACCCGACCCCAGGTGCGTTCTCATCTTCCCAGCAGGTGCCTGACTGGCCGAGTGCCCTGGCGCCTCCCTCAGAGAAACACAGTGTCTCTCACAGTGTACCGAAATGACCTCCCTTCCCTTAAGCTGGAAGCCTAGAACAATGTGAACCACATAGCGCCGCAAACTTTGGCATCTTCAGCCAAGAAAGTGCAACTTGTTCAAAGTTGGCTTCTTAAGAAATGTGCACTATAGCTGCTGCTGCTGCAAACGCACCATCTGTATCCAGGTACGGGATTACGTAGGTGACTAATACTTCTGAAAGCTGGTGAATCTTTGACTCGCTCACAAGCCCTCTTTGGAGCAGATCAGAGGATGCTTTGAGGCAGCATTTGCCACGGTGGGTTCTGCTTGGATCCCTTAGCTGGTATTGCCAACAAGTGGCTATTACACAATCTGCAGCACCATGATCTCTGAGAAACAAAGATAGAGGCAAAGGGACTAGAGGCCTGCTGGTATGTGTCAGAGAGCGAACAAGCCGGATGGAAGATGACAAGAGTAAAATGAAAGCACAAAGTTGGTGGCTTTCCAGCTTCCCTGTCGGACATCCATGCAGTATTCAGCCATAGATTGCCCTAAGTGTTGCAGCTCCAGCCAAAGGGCCAGCTCAGCCGAGGCCGTGCCACAGATTCCCTTTGATGTTGGGGTGAGCGGGGAGGGAAGGGAAGGACAGGGAGGGGGGACGAGGGGGGATACCGCAGCTGTTTTGGCCTCTTCACTGTCACAGCTGACACAGAGAGCGCCAACAATAATTCTTCTCTGTACTTCAACACTACAAACCCCCTCTCCGAGGAGCCTCACGAGCCACCTTCCCCAACCTCCTCCACGCCCCCCGTTGAGACGGACGCCCGCCCGCCAGACTGCAAATTCACTGCTCACACATAAACACAAGTGAAGCAAAAGAGATTAACTGAAGCATACAAAGACTGGGGGTGACCTGATTGAATGTAATGTTGCCCTGACTCAGCTTCAGAAGCTGTCCATGTGAAAATGCAATCACTGTAGCACATTGTTGGATAACAGAGGTGAAAATAGGGTTAGCTGAACTCTTGCATTCAATTCCGTACATATTATTGAATGATTCGTGAACGTCTATCCTTCAGAAAGCGGTTATGCATTCAACAAAAGGGCAGTGTTTTTCATGTCAACCTCACATCGTATCACCTGTAGATGACATGGAATGGCTGCCGTGCTGTGGACAACACATGTTGAGTTCCCTTCACAGTTTTGAACTCCTCCAGCTTTGATAAACCAAGCTGTCACTTGACCCTGTGCAATCACTGCTAAACTGTTTTGTGTCTTTAGATTGGATGTGCTTATCTGCAGAAATGTCTCATAATCAAGCTGTAACAGGCATTATCAGGAATGTGCATAAACTGTAAATGCTATGCTTGGGTCTGAATTCTTCATTAATTCAACTCCACAGGTAACACAATCGCTAATCGCTCATACAACCAACAACTGAACATTTCAGGTAATCAGCTCAAAGCTTGGACATATTTTCAGTTTTTACTACAACAGCTGCTGCTGACAAACAATTATGTCGTACTCGGAGAAATGTTCATCGAAAGTCTTGACCTTCTATGTGCAAATGTCGTGATGTAACTAGTTATAGACGTAACAAATCAAGAAGGAATGAAAACGGATCGTAGAAATCCACTCGATTTAGCAAAGTATGACCCCTTAATCTCTTCTGATCCATTAATCCTATCAATACATGTAAATTATTGGGGTAAATACAGTTTGTCGTCTTTTCATGGTCATTAGATATGACCCATTGGACTTTCAGAGGCTCTGTAGTGAACGTGGAAACACCGTCACCTTCTTCAACATTGATTCACCAATAAAACCCATGTAATTTGACAGATGACAGTGGTTGTAAATATTTGTTATATGTTGAGTTGATACTATACTTTTCTGAAAAACTCACTGTTGCTTTTCTTGATACGACCTTTGAATTTAATTGAATTTAAAGTACAGGAAAAAAGCTGATTTATGCAAAAAAAAAAAAAAAAAGTAGAGGAAAATATTACAGTAAATGACAATAAATCACTTGGGAAAGAGAATGGGAAGGAAAATAGCTGTGGGTCTTTAGGGTTTTGGATAATGGAGTCACAGAATTTGCTGTACCTTTTATGCACACAATACTGGATTAATGAGAGAACAAAAAATGACACGTTAAGATGGTATAATCACTCTCTGATGCCACTTGACCTCATATGTCACTGTGGACATCATAAATGGAAATATCACAGGCCCAGATGGAAATGCTGATTATGTGGCACATCTGTAGCAAAGAACTCTGGTTCAATCAGAGGCTGAAATATCATCTCTGTTGATAATGTCACTGAGAAACCAGCTTCACTTGAACAGGTGATCAGACTAGACGCAAAATGAGTCAGTCTACCTGTGGCATATTAACTAACTCTACAACTAAATGGACTGCAATGGACAGGGAGGCCAGTTTTGGTGGTGAAAGGCAGGGAGTTTACAGAGGATTTACAGGGTTTACATTAAAGAGAGGCTGACCTTTTGACTTTTTAATCCCTGTCTGTCATTTCATCTATAAAAACCCAATTAAAGTTGAATACAGGATACACACAGGGTGCAGAGTTCAGATTTTAAGGTGAAATGTTTCTTACTTTTATTCAGAAAGGTCAAATGAGTCAAGAGGTTATTAATCCACTTACACTTGTTTAAAAAATATACATCTGCAAAAACAATCCAATTATGTGCAACATGTTTGGAAACAGAGCCACTCCCCTCTGCACGAAAACAGTAAGAATGCAACAAGGACTTTTATCTAATATATTATATGCAATATGTTCAGAGTAGCATCAATATGACTAAATATAAATGCAAATAGTAAGAAATAATATTGGCTCTCGTATATTTTTAAAGTGTCGTCTTCTAAGCTGTGGTGGACCCTGTGGAGGTGACCTGCTCCTTCTAAAGATATGAACAACTCATTCTAAACTAATGAAAACACAACAATTCTGGCTTTCATGAGATTACACACTCATTAAAACATAATTATCACGGATATTAAATTCCATTTCTGCAATTAGATCCTGCTAAATCCCCCAAAATCGCACTTTTAAATGACCTTCCAGAATTTTGATGCAATTAATATGTGATTAATTTCAATTTTTTTATTAATTTTTTTTTTACACAGAAAGCATGCGACTAAATGTAATTGCTTGATTAACATTAATAACTGTGAAATCAATGTGAAAAAAGGTGAGGGAATGAGGTTGAGTTACCAAAACATAATGCTTTGGTTCAATAGAGAAATTAATATGTTGCCATTTGGAAAGTTTTGAGGTAATTTAGCGATGTGGTTGATTGAATAAAATGTAGACTTTTTACAGTGTAATGTTTAAATGTGTGTTAATGTATTGCATTTATGGACCTGTGAGTAACCTGTCTGCATGAGAATACACTCACAACCTTGTGCAACCCACCCGCCTACACTTTCCTCACTAAACAAAACGGGCATCTGATTCACACCGCACTGTCACTTTTTTTTTTTTTGAAGTATATCTTTTTTTGATCGAACCCTCCACTTTGAAGTTCATTTTTAGACGCCCTACGGATTACACTCGGTGCTCGGTGGAATAGGTTAAACATGACCAGATGTGCTGTAAAGCACTAAATGAACTGGAAACAATTTTCGGTGTGATCCATAGATAATTCTCAACTTTTTAATGATGCCCCTTGGCTCCTCTGGAACACGACACACCTACAGGCGCTTGTATGGTTGGCGCACAAAGGGAAAAGTCATCTTTGTAATAGTGAAAGCTCATTTCCCAGGGTGCTCAACAGTACCTTTACAGAAATAGAATAGCGGTTGTTGGATATCTTTTAGATGTCACTGTAGTATTGTGAGCATGCAAAAACTTACAGTGGATTTAGATAATACCTACATCTTCTCAAAAGGTTTGGAATTTGATTTGAATGTGATTAATTTTGTGCACTCTTCAGCAATCACACAAAACTGTGTTAATTTAATATTCGGCTGCTTGGAAAAGTCTATTTTTATAAATACTCTGGATAATACTCCAGTTAGTTCTCTCATGTGAGAGAGATAAAATAGGTAAAAACAGACACCTTCTGGTTTTTTTTTTTTTTTAATTCATTTATTATGCACTTATTTAAAAGCTAAATTATCGCTATGAGGTAAGTGTAACGCTTAACAGATATTACCATGAAATAAAAAACAACGCACACCTCAACCAAGTTTCATGAGTTTGTTTTGTATAGAAATAAACTGTAGATAAGAAGTTAGTAATAGGTGTTGTTTCTCTTTTAATAGACAGTTTGGTCTAGAAAAAAAAAAAAAAAAAAGTCCTTCTTCCACTTCCAGAATATAAATGGCCTGTCAGTGCGACCCATTTGTCAAAACAGACTTCAGTGATCTACTAACCTATAAAAAGTATAATATTTTGTTTTATTTTGAGGCCATCAATCACCCTGTAAGAGTAAGTTTTTACTTGGTTTTTTTTTATTATTATTTATTATTTTCCTTTCTCAAATGATGTGTATCTCATTGTAAAATCAAAGTCCTCAAATGTTGTCATTGTGAAAATGAAACATAACCCATTTTAAAGCCATTTGTCAACATTTGCATCACCTGACCGTGGCCGACGGACACGAGCATCCGTGAGCGTATTCCGTTCAGATCGATTAAGTTGTCGTTTTGATGTGATGAGGTTCTGACTGAGCGGCTCTCTGTACAGTGGTGAAACCCTTCAGTGCAATGTTGGTATTCTGGCGCAGTTCCTCTCCGCCATCCCAGGAGGAAGTTCATGCATAATGGATTAATTGTTGCACACTTCCACATGTAAGGGTCCCACAGGTTAGTATTCCTGCAGTCTCACGCTGCTCAATAGGTCAACTAAATAGCCATGCTGGGCTGTATCACTTCAAATCTACAGAAATAGTTCAATTAAGTCCACAAATGCTCTACAGCTTCCGGTGAACGACTGCTAAAGAGCTCTAATAGGTACCTTTCGAGTATTCCCTAATGTGTTGAAAATTGACACATGCGTCCACTGTCTCTCACACAAACACAGACAAATACACTCACATATGTAAAGGCCTGGATCCCAGCGGAGAAAGACTTTGTGAATGTCAATGCGATTCAGCGGTGACAGCGAGCCGTGTCGGCAGTGAAATGGCCCCTATGTTGAGCGGAATGTAATGACTCACAAGACAATTGGAGTCGAATATGGAATGGCTTCCACTTTGTTGTGACGTGCTGAGGATGGGTGACAGGCGAAGTAGCGAGCAGGAGCCCTTCACGGGGTGTCCTCGTCTTTTCCCCCCACCCCTGCGTTCATGTCTGTGTGTGGCTGTGGCTGTGGCGGCTCCCTTGGAAATATATTTCCACCCCGGCATTTTTATTTATGCCAGCTCCCCTGTTGAATGCTCAGGGATATTGGTTCTGTCTGAACCTGAGTGAGAGGTCCAGCTCAACTTTTCTTGTTATACCTGCATTCTTAGCATCTGGCATTTATCTGCAGAAGTCTCGAGCCCCGAGACAAAGCAGCACGCTGTGGGATGATAGCAGTGTAAAAGCCATGTTCAAACAACACAGAATCTCTGCAATCCAGACAGGCCTGAGGAATTGTTGGAAACTTTTCTTTGCCTTCTTCTAAGACAGAAACTTCAGTTTTTACCAACCTCTGGCAGCACGGAAACGTAAGGACTTTATGAAATACTGATTGTGTCTTTGCTGGGGAGAAGCGTACTGAAAACACAGCTGAGATTATGCCATTTTCAGGGTAATGTGATGTAATATTTCTAGAAGCAATACTTAACAAGTATTTTCATTCTGCTGCTATCTGCTCAAGAGATATATGGCGCCACTAAAGAAATCTGTTCCCAATCATGCTGGAGATGAGCAAAAACCACTACTTACTTAAATCTAATCACTAATATACAGTATTTTGCATGGAATGAGGAAATTGAGCACTACAAATATCTCTGCATAATAGGCACAGCACAAATGATGTTGATGTTACCCAGTGCATAAATATTTTGCCAGAATACATCCTACTTGTGAATGAACAACAACAGAATGACTGCCACTTACAGCCTTCAGAAGTGCTCTCTAAACAGAACAATTAGACGCTGGGAGATTTAATCCTATATAGAAGACACTTTTATTTCAGACATCGCTTTGATCATTTGGCTGACAAGAGAAACAATTCATGCCCTGGCATTCAGTGTAATAAGTGAGATAGAAGGAGTTTAGTTTAGTTTTTTTTTTTTTTTAAACTATAATTTATTCATGTAATGTGTCACTGTCAAAATAGGAAAACAGTGGAAAATATGCAAGACAAAGAGGAAAACAAAATGAGGAAAGAAGATACGTGGTACTGCGTTGCGTTACAGCGAGGAAATGGCTGGAAAAGGGGGGGGTGGCAGCCATTTTGTCCCCTAATGAACCGGTGATAAACATCAGCAGGCCCGTGGAAAAGGACACAGTGGGGAGAAAGGAGTTTAAGGGTGGAAGCCGTGGAGCAGAGAGATGAATCACATGCTGCTCGGTGTTGGGGAAACACGGTCTGCAGAAAATTAACAAGCTGCTTCCAGTTGTTCCACTAAAAGAGCAGCGTGTGAAGATCAAAGATGGTCATTGTTGCTGCCAAGGACATCTTATCAGAGCTATCTATTTTTTGGATCTTTTAATTGCACAAGTTTTAGTGGGAGTGCTGAAACAACAAAAGTTAACAGGCACAATTAGGGAAATATAAGGGCTTTGTCCATTTTGTCATTTGTTCACTTTGAAAACTTGCTGTTTTTGATCTGTTTCCTTCTCTGTCACTGAAGTATTTCACTTTCTAAAAGTATTGCTGAAACACACGTCTGATCAACTACAGAGCAATGCTTTTCTTATGCTTTTTTAAAGGTCATCTTGTTTGGAACTTTTTCATCTACTTTAAAAACGAATAATGTCAGCCACAGTCTGCATTGTCATCCGTTATTTTTAATTGTTATTTAGTCTTACAGTTTGTTTTACATCTATTTTTTTTTTTTTTATTAAAGGTCCTCATTGGGTAAAGCCAATCATTGTGTCACGCCATGTTTCAGTTTGTTCCTGTGCTGCAAAAATCTGGCATATTTATTTTAGGGCCGATAGAACGATAATGATATATAATCCAAAATAACTTTTCCTCGATATATATATGAGACATGCTCGATACAATCTCAATAGATGAATTTGTCCATGTTTTGACAGGCATAAGAACTGCCAATCATAATTAAGTAGCGCCGCACTGAACCAATCACGCTAGAGCCACGTCAAGTTAAGTTGACACACACAGCACAGGTGTAAGAGCCACGCGCTAATGTTTGGGCAGCAGCGGGAGATAATGAGTGTTCCCTTGGGAGAAAATGTGACCGAGAACTCGGGCGACTGGGTTACTGAAAAGTATAGTGCGAACCGTTTCAGTTCGGGGTTCACGACAATACGGAGATACATATAGCCAATGTGAAGAACGCAAACACTCACCTTTCCACGTGAACCTTGAAACGGAACGCACCCCTACGTATCTACCCCCAGCATTATTTCGTGAAGATGGCCTGTTTTGTTTGTGTTCTCTTTTCAAACTTGAACGTTTTTGCCTGCTGGTCAGACTTTTAGTTTAGTTTTAAATATATGTACCTGGTTTATTTATCTGAAACTGTTGTATAATGTTCTTCTGACAGAAAATAAATCAGATTTAAATCAAAAATAACCTACTGATGTCTTCACAACTAACTTATGAGGAAAATTTAAGCTTGACAACAATAGTGATTTGATTTACTATACTGTGATACATATCGATATCGTCTGATATGAAAAAAAAATCACTGTTTTTTCTGTTTTTGCCTTGGTATTTGTTAATTATAACCCTGATAACAGCATGTAAAAGGTACGAAAGAACACAGCTGTTGAAGGTCTTTTCATTGGTCTGTCAGTCCATTCATTTTCAAATCTCAAAATGAACATTCGCTTTAACTCAAGCACTGATTAGACAAAATGGTGCCCAGAGGTGAAAGGTCAAGATCACTTTGACCCCATGACTGTCCTTTATTATTAAAGCCATGTCTCAGGAATCCAGTAAGGGACTTTCTTCAACTTTTGCACAAACATTTATCAGAACTCAAGGGTGAACTGATTACATTTTAGCGATCAAAGATCTAGTGCTACTAATCACATATTCTTTTGCAAAAATCCTGTCAATAATTGCAAACTGTTGTAAAAAAAAAAAAAAGCAGAGAAAACTGCACCAACAGATTACAATGTGAAGAAAGCGGACACTGTTTGAGCTTGAACTTCTTTTCAACTTGTTTTTTTTAGCACGTTTACCACATGTTTGTCTTTGCTGCACAGTCTGCTCATGTTGACGACTTTCACATTCAACATCAGATTTGACCTCAAACAAATGTGAATGGATTTGAGATGTTTCTAACAAATAAGGGTGTTGTTTGTTTCTGGAGTCTCCAGGGCTGGTGGGAAAAGGGAATAGTACTGAAGTACGAGCCATAAGCTGTGACTAAGATTCTCAATCAGCAATTTGGTGTTTTTAAGCAGCTTGTTTCAGAAGGAGGCTGAGTTTTTGGTGTTTGCAAATTTACTGTAAATCAGAAAGACATATTGCTCAAATGTTTTTCCAAGGTAGTGAACCAACCATACTTTGGTGCAATATGTCTCATACATGAAGAGCTTTAGATGTAACTTCTTCTTGAAAACCTTCTTTATGGCCAATATTCACGTTAAAGTGATGCTAAACACGACAACATTTCATTTTAGAATCATATCACACTAGTGACAATGCACATTAAAAAACAAATATGTTAAAAACTACATTTTATTGGTGAAAACAGTGCAAATGGCACCTTCTTGTTGATGTAGAGTCAAAGTTAAGTCCACATCATGTAATTTCGATTCAAAAAACATCAGTTTCCACCTTTAATCTGATGTGTTCAGTCCACATGTCCTGCAGTCAGATTTAGCCAAAACTCATTAATGCTCCGACTGATCAACCTTTTTTTTCCCCACTCAGAACCATCAGATTCAGACAGGGATAGTGATTTTTTCTCTTTGAGTGGCAGCATCAGCCAGCTAATTATCATTAGAAAATAAAAAAATTTATTCAAACAACAGAGGCTGCAGATTGTTCTTTTTGTAAAACTATGACTGATTTAAAAGACATCAGAGTTAAATTCCCAGAGGGACAGGGTAACTGAAGATATTCTAAATATAATGCACATTTTGACAAATATCCATTTTTTTTTATGGGGTGCAGGTGGTAAAAACTGCACAGAAGCTCAAACTAACCCTTTCGGAGACTCATGTGTTTCCACTATTTCCTTTCCGAGTCAATACTGAGTAAAATTCAGACCAGTATCGGCGATACCAATCTGATACTTTGTACAAAAACACTTAATGTCTGGGGAAAAAAAAAAAAAAGTGTATTTGTTTATTTATTTAGTGATTTCTTTCGAATAAACATTAAAACCAAACAACAAAAGGATTGTATAAAAGAAAGTCTAACATTTGAAAAGGAGCGGGATGAAGTTTAATTTATAACCTCCTTCCCACTTATCCCATCATTCAACCTACCCTAAATTCCTATGTCAGATCCCATAAGTAACTCCAAAATTCTACACATATCAGACTTAATTCTGATGATGCACAAAACACAAAATTGCTATACATGTCAAGGATAGACAATTTCAAATATATTACAAATCATAACTTCATAAAGAATATAAGACACAAGAGTAATGATTGTTTAATTGTTAAGAACCATTATAAAAAAGAAAACCTGGATATTAATCATAAAATAGCTCCACACATGAATCCTTTTCCATTCTGCCATTTTTTTCTACAGACTTAGTCAGAGTTGACTGATTGAGAAGCGTGACGCAGTCCACACTTACCTAAGCGGAAGAAGAAGTAGTTCCCCATCAATCACGTATCATTTGGACAAGATCCCAATAGTTTAGCTACTTTCCACTGTGTTCCTGATATGCAGTACATTACCACAAATGACCAACGTATCAAAAGTATCAATATTTTGATTTGTGAATTGATTCTAAAGTGTAAAGATCTGGCATCGGAGATATCGATATTTCAGTATCAATCCGCACATCACTAGTTTCCACCTGCCATATAGATGTCTCTGAACTACTCTTGTCTCCCATCCACCTAGACATTCAGACACTAACTCACAGTTTGCACTAACATCCAAAATCCTGCATCATTTGGAGTCGGAATCAGAACGTCAGAAACTTGTCCTTAAATAACCAGTACACGCCCACGACTTTCTCATGAAAATCTGCCCGGAGTTACAGTATCTAGCATTAGCTTCGAAGAACAGTCTGCAAATGACTGACCACCAGCATAACACAGACTCCAGCACACAACCACACACAAACGTTAGACATTGTACCTTAAAATGAAAGAAGATCGGTTCAGTTTCTAAAGTTGAAAGCTTTGAAACGGAGGTTAATAACTGCAAAAACAAACATGCTGCTAAATTGTACCGTTTTGAACATCAGGCAATACAGCTATGCTCAGCTTCAATCTTGTCCCTTCAACACACAGAAGAATCCAAAGGCAACCCACTGCTGCTAATTCCTTTAACCCGACGTGTTCTGTGGATGGAATTGTCTTTTAAGTACTCAACCATAGTCAATTACTGTTGACTTACAGTAAAAGACAAATCAGTTCCCTCTTTTTGTCGGTGAGTTGTTGACTCCTGCTGTGGCAACACAATGGCTTTTTGAGGAGCACAATACAGTTTAAGCGCTCTACTTTTCTTCTTTTTAGTAAGGACAATTTGCTGCGGCAGAGCAGTCTCAGAATATCAACAGTCTGGGCCCAAACACCGGCTGCATACATCATAAGCTCCAAACTCATGCAGCGATCTCGAGCGCTATTTGACTCCGAAATGCAGATTGTTTGAGTGACACCACCAATGGATTTAGCTTTTAGGCTGTCAGATGGCGCCTCCGCTTAAGGATGTGACACAACGAAAGATGTTATATTTTCTTGTCATTGCGGGTATCAGAGAAAGGAAGTCATGATATTGAACTGATAGAAACAAGACATCTGCAAATGATACACTACTTGCCTCTGCTGAGTGATCGCGTGATGGTTTTGTGTGTGACATATCCATTTTGGTCTATCTCCATAACAATTTGCAGCCTCCCAGATGCAGTGTGCTTATGTACTAAAACAAGATAACCTGTCTAAATCTCTTTACAAAATGAATCTAATATAACACAATAAATCACCTTTGCCCAGGAGGATCATTATCTTACTCATTGCAAGCATGGAAGTTTCTGTTCATTTTACAAACACTGAGTGATCAGTCATAGTCTATTAGAGCGGTGGTTCTCAACTAGTTTGGTTTCAGGACCCACCATCACCCCTCAATGACAAGCCGCGGCCCAAATTGATAACCGTTAAAGTCCTCAAATTTATTTAATAAAACGATGGTGTGTTTTGAACCTGAGGTAATACAGAATACCACAGTATTACCACAGACCAGTTTAATGATAAACCAAACTGAACAGCAGGTGGTGATAGTAAATATGGAAATAAACACTAAATTAGGTATATTTTAACCAAAACCAAAAATGTGCACCAAGTTAAAAATTAAAAGTGTATTCAGTCACTTATTCAAGAATTAACCCTTTAATAGGCAAGTGACTATATTATGGTCATTTCCACACACATTACAAGACAGTGACAGCAGCAATTACAGTGAATCAACAATCTCAGGTCCAATGTGGTCTACAGGGTCTGTAAGGTCCACGTCTGCTTGAACAGTGAGTGTACTTGCTTTGTTAGGTACCATCAAGTAATGTGAATGTTGACACGTGTCTGGATCAGCACTTGTGTTGTTCTAATGTTCCAAAAGTGATGTTCTAAATGTTGTAAAATACATGTTCCTATTGCCTTACATGTATTTTTCTTGTATTTTTTATATATACTCCTTGAACCCCACACACACACGCACACACACTTACGGGTAAGGAACCAAATATGGTAACTTCAGTGACCTTGACTGTCGATGTAACAATAAAAAGAATTTGAAAAATTTCACAATAGTAACAAAGTCTTGTTATGTCTTCCAATAACATACTAAGGTTCAAATTTAGAATTTCAGAGTATTTCTATGAGTGCCCTGCAAAGGGTTAAACACACTGAGGTTTTTGTCGTCAATGTAGGTAAACCCTTATCTGATCTAATCGTTGTCATACCTGAGTTTTGCCATGATATGATTAGAAACTTTTGGGTCTTCTTTAACGCTGTGAAATGTCTGGTGTTAATTAGCATTACAGTGCATTACCGCCACCTAGTGTTTGGGAATGTGAATGGACAGCGCTCAGCTCCATTAAAAATAAAGCACAGGGTTGGTTTCTTAACATTATTTTTTGAAAAGACTAAGGCCCGCAACCTGCTGAAAATGGGTTTACAACTCACTTTTGAGACCCACCAGTTGAGAATCACTGTATTAGAGGACTGGCCTGTTTAGAGGTCAGTTAATCGCTCCAAAGGGTGGCGGGTGTCGTCTCCCATCGGGGCCCATATGCACAGCCACAGGGATCAGCTTGTATTGGTTCATGTCACCAGAGCACTCCCTTTGTCTCCCAGTCAGCTGAATATTTCATAAGTTCAGACTAGAGAAGGTAGTAGTCTACTCAGGGCAGCTCTCCCTCACATGACCTTCTCTTCCACCTCAATACCTGGACCCGAACTGAACACTGCAGAATAAAACATCCCATGCATATGTGCTACACTTGATTGGGTGTTCTGTGCAGATGAGGCGGCTGTAGCTGGATTATGTCAGCCTGATCTCGCAAGATAAAAAATGAATTGCTTTATCTTCAGCAATTGATTGCTTCTATTGTGAGTCACTGTTCCTTTCATTTGATGCTGTCAGCAGCCGGATATTAATGATGGGATGATATAATGGACCGCAGTCACTCTACTCACACAGTTATTGGTACATTGGTTATTGGTGAGACGCTACTTTGATGGCGTTATCAAACAATCCTCTTATCTGAGTATGGAAACATTTTCGTCTAGAGGACTAAGGGACAGATTTGCTAAGACTTTGCATCACTTCTGTGTTAAAATCTACTGTCATTATTTGCTAAAGAAGCTCTGGAAACACTGGAAAGACACAGAAACTTTCACACCACGTCTGTGTTCGTTGGAGGTTTCCTGTCAGAAAAGCACAATCTGGGGACAAGTAGTCAAATGAAACACCCAAAGTGATTAATTAAGGTTTGTGGTTGTCAATTCCCTGCCAATCGCACCACCATTTAAAGCCAAAAAATAAGCATGTGTTACCAATTTTGCACCCGGCATGACTGTGATAGTCGCTCTAGGATGAGGCTCTGCTGAGAATAGAAAGCATTTGGAAGAAAAATAGAAATTTTCTTCACCAGAAGATGACTTGATCAGAGCATCATGAATTGCAAAAGCATTTTATTCTTAATGCTCTGGAGCCAACCAGAGATGAACGTGGGATTTCAGTTTGTAATTTCACATGTGCCATCCCTGGTTTTGAGGTCACTAATGATGCACAGAGGTACATAATGCTCCAAAAGTCAACTTTAAGGTTGAATAAACTGTCTTTCACATAAGAGTAGTACCCAAAAATGTTGATGTTGAGATTCTGCATTTTTTTTTTTTCAACATTTTGGAACATTATGGCTTTGGACAATGCACTGCTCTTTGGTCTCTGTGTCAGACTCCTATTGGAGCTCACAATCTCAAATTATGATTGATTTTGATTTGTCATACATTTTAGGGAGTTAGGTATGTAGCACCACATTATGTAATAATGGTGCAATATGTAATAATTAATCATTTTTCACCTCATTATGTAATAACACCGCATTTTGTAATAAACATTGCCGTAGTTTGTAATAACTATTACATATTGCAACAGTTATTACAAAATGCATGTGTAGCACTTTTTTTTTTTAAAAGGAAATGTAATAATTTGGTACACTATGTAATAAATCATCAAAATTGATGCCTTGACTGGAAAAGCCATCATAACAGTGAGAACAACATTAAGCATTCCAGTTTAATTACAATTAATTAAAAAAAATAGTAGGATGTTTCATTGGTCAAATCTAAATAAAATTTAAATGTATTCATTATAATTGAGAATGAATTATGTATTACGGACAAGAAACGTATTGGTGCACTGAAATTTGGAAAACACAATACGTAATAAGTTATTACAAAATGCGCCAAAGTTTATTACAAAATGCGTTCAAGAATTTTATTACAAAATGCGGTGTTATTACATAATGAGGTGAAAAATTATTATGTTACAACATGTTGCACTATTATTACACAATGCGGCACTACAAGGCATTCTTACTCAGCAAGTGTTAATTTTAAATGCCACATTTATCAGTTTAATTACAGCATCACCTTAATCTATGACAAAGACCATCACTGGTTTGTAGCATTAGTTTTACAAGCACATAATAGGATAGTGAGTTTTATTTCAGTTCATTAGTAGCAATTCTTTATTGTCTGTCTGCACTAAAATGTTCAGTTTCAGTCTATGTTAACTTGCAGAGTTTGTGTTGTTTTATCACTCTTGAAATAACAATAAAGAACCTTGAATCCATCAGCTGCAGGTTGGTCCTCTAAACACTGATGCACAGTGAAAATGATTCAGTGTTATGGGTGTGTGAAAGCACCTTTGATTCATCATAAAACTCTAAAGGAATCTTGGCAATTAATGAAAACAGGAGCTGTAAGTACCGAAAATATGAACATGTTTGTTTTAATTCATCTAAATACTATCAAAACATTTGGTCCAAAATTATGCAAAAAAAGTAGTTTCAGATCAAATTAAAAAACAAAAAAACACCTCATGCATCTTCAGTCTGCTAAAAATAAAGGTACATTTAGCTTGGCTTTAACTTACCTGTATTTTATCAGAGTATGTATTTAGCCTGGCCCTTATGTAAATTATGTAACAAGATTACAAGTCTACATGTTTACATTGTGATCATTTGTGCTGCTTTTGCTGGATTGTACATAATAGAAATTAACTGGTTGCATGTTTGCTCTAAAATTTGTACATTTTTAGTACATCACATGCAGAAGTAGCCATTCCTGTCTGTATGGTTTTTTTTTTTTGGTTTTTTTTGGATTGCAGCCTAACTTTAATTTGCTCCTCTTAGTAAATGTGGCCCTGGAAGTTGTATGCATTTTACCGCCAATTTCTCTGCATCAATGTATACATGGCGGCTTTGCATGCTTGGAAATGGACACAAGGCTCCATCATCTCTAGCGTGGCTTACAACAGCATTACAGCAGCAGGAAATGCTAAGCACATTAGCAGAATCAGGGATGGTTCCAGCTACTACACAGTGCTCCCTTCACAGCCAACCCCCTCCCACTCCTCCCTGCTAACCGGGGAGGACGCTTTCACTCAGTACACAGGAGAGAGGTAAGCAAAGCATCCATGCGTAGTCGGAGCTGTTCATTTCTTTGCTCCTTTTATGCACCTTGGATGTCCCAGGAGCTGAATACATCTGGGTCTTTCACAAATGTAACAAGACTTGACGGTATTTTACAGTGCGTAGCAACAGGATGAACTGAACAGTAGAGGAATCATTAACACAATCCAAAAGAGAGAAAGAGTCACGATCGTCTTAGTTTGATTGCAAAATTAGAGCTCAAGCATATCCAATAGTCATCATCTTATTTTTTTGCAATAATGAAGATAAATAAAAAACAGTAGGACTCCAAGCAAACATCTGTATCGACCCAAATCAACAGACTCCTTTAAAGATGCTTTGACTGAAGATTAAACATATTAAAGGCACTTCGTTTCACAGATGGATATTAAATACAAGATGACTTTTAAAGCAGCCGAACTCAAAGTGGCTCATCGATGGTTAAAAACAGTCCAGCATTCATCATAGGCTTCATGAGGGAAGATTACAGCCACACCAGGACTAAATAATAGGTTTAATTAAACCTACAAAGAGTCTGCTTTTACTTTAGATTAATGTTTTCTGTAAAAGGACACACATGCAGTGTTTAATGAAGACCAATGACCACTGCCAAATGGACAAGTGCTTACAGATGGGAGCACATAACCCATTCATTTCAACTCATTCACAGAGAAACCGCACTCCTCTGAGTGATGCTCTAACCTTTTCACTGAAAAATTACAATCGTACGCTTTTGCCATAGACAGATATGTTTTAGCTGATATGTTTATCTCCAGAAATTGCCTCCATGTCGAATGAATTAACTATTCACAATAAGGTCAATAGACATGTTCAGTGTTAATGCAAAATAATAGTGTGTGTTGAAGGAGAACGGAGACAAGATTGGGGATGCAATTTGAATAAAAAACACCCTGAACTCTGTAGTTATCCTCAGTTCAGGTTAGTATCTTTTGTTAACTGTATTCACAAACTACTGTTCATTATTATTATTTTTATCATTATCATAATCATTATTATCATCACCATCATCATCATTATCATCATTAGTAGTAGTAGTAGTAGTAGTATTTACTTTAACCTATAAAGACCCAAACAGCTACTGGTGACCAAAACCATCTACTGATCTGAGATGTTTAATAACTTCTGAACCACTAATCCTACCAATATGTTGAAATATTTCAGGTAAAATGCCGTTATTCATCTTTTCATGGTCTTCAGGTATGACAGTGGAAACATCGTCATCCTCTACAACACTGACTCACCAGTAAAGTCCATGGAGTTGGATCAGTGACAGTGGATGGACACACCGGGTTTATGTTCTGTTAATGGTATTTTTGCTGAAAAACAGTCACTTTTTCTATAGTTTTCTCTGTTTTGATATAATAACCGTTGAATTTACTCTGTACTTTAAGGACCATCTACATGATCAGTGAATTAAATATAGGAAAATACCTGATTTTGACTGAAAAAATGCAAAATTACAGAAGATAATGTTACAATAAATGGGGATGAATCGCTTAAGAAAGGTTAAATAGAGAAATTAATTTAGGAGCTGCCACTGAAGCAGCACTGGGTCTTTACAGGTTAACATTTTTCCAGCCTGAATCATATATAAATGGAAAGGTCCACTAATTTGAGACAATATAGGCAATTGATATATTTTATATTTATATGGCAGTCAGTGGTGAGAAAAATATTTTTTTGATCCTATTTTTATTTTACCATCATTCATACATATGACATTTGTGAAACAAAGATAATTTGCTGTAGATATAGTAAAACGCCTCTAGTTTTGGATGAAATGAGCCAGTGAACTGCATCCGTCACCTCCCCAGAACCAAAGGGGCTGTTGCTGTGACACGTTTCATCCTGTTTCTTTGAGAGGTGAAAACCAATACGAGACACCGTCATGTTGAGAACAGCAGTGACACTTCAGCAGCTCTGGCCAGCTTATTGACAGCGGTACACTTCAACAGTTCGACGACAGGCTGGGATGTTCTTGACTTGGAAAATTATGTTTACACTGATGTACGCATGTGGAACTGATGACATGGGTCAGACAGTAAGGACAAGTTAAGGACTTCATCCAAAAAAAGCATGTACCTAAATATAATTGGGATGTGCAGTATTATTTAATTGAATCTTCTATTGGTGATAGTGTTTTTTCAGGAGCCTAATGTGTGTGTATGTATATATTTATATATATCCCAAACTAGAACTTCAGTTTAGAACGTAGATCGAAGCTTTTTCTGCTATGTTTGATTTTACCGACAGTGTTTAAAGTCCCACAGAAACAATGTCATGTCCAAGCATTTGTACTGTTTGTAGTCATTTATGTGTTGTAACATGAAAAGATATGTTTTATTAATTATTTTGTTATTGTCATACGATTTTTTTTTTCCCACATCAATGAGGAAAATACCTGTTCAGACAAATATCCATAGAGCATGTACATATCTTCCTCCTGGTCTCTAAGAATCTGCTTCATTCGTCATGTATTCATCTACCAGCTGTTATAGTAACTAAATTTGCAGTTTGTGATTAAAACATTGGATACGGATCATTAGAACTTGAAATTTTCACTGTGAAAATTGCACAGGAATCACATGGTCCAACAAAGCCCAGAAAAGCAGATGGAGAAATTTATAGACCAACGCCCACTGTATATTTTCACGGTTTTAAATGTTCCCAAAACAGCAAATACTTGAGTCATACACCACTGGCTTAAATGAAGAGCTTAATTATGAGAGCGATGATATGTAGGCACATGCTCTGATGACTTTTTTTTTTTAGAATCAGAATGAAGACGTTACTCATTCAGTCCTACTTTAAAATGTATTATTAAGGAGATCTCAACAGATCAGATGAGAGATAATTAATAGAATTTCACACAAAGTGGTTTGATCAGCCATACTGGGGCACACATAGCATTATGACTCAGAGGTTTGATCACTTGGATAACAGCTCAAATGAGTAAGGAGGAGCCGAGCTGCTGGGGGAAAAAAGCCCCCTGTAAAAATTGCAACAGTGCAGCCCTTATTTTCCTCTCGATTGATACTAATTGGCAGCAGAATGCCTTCCTGACAAGTCTCTCGCCCTCAGCGCCTCCTGCATGCTAGCGTGATGAACTGCCAACTCTGGAAATAATCCCAAGTTTAGCTGGGGAGGATCATCAAGGCCTTTAAAAATCTGCTGGGACCTGAAAGATTTTATTCCTCTTTCCTTCCCTGGCATTTTCACAGACATCTTAGGCGTGTTCTCATTGTCTTTTATCTCTCTTAGCCCACAAAGTGAAATCTTCTATAAACTCAATTAGAAGAGAATAACAGCTTTTTTTTTCCCTCAGTATTTTGACAAGAAAACAAGCTTGTCTTCACATTATCAAGACATGGAAGAATACAGTATTTAAAACCCCTTGGAAAATCTGCATTTTATAATGACTTTTCTGTATTTGAGTTTATTACAGAAGGATAAAATAAAGCGTTTCACTCAACGGGTGGGTGTTTTTCCCACCCGCTGTTCACAGGTAACAGCCTTCAGTATTTATTTATTACTGCTTGATCTCTGCCACTGTTATTCTGCACAGTTTCACAGATGGTATCCCAAATATTCGAAGATATAGATCTGGAGAAATATCACAAATTAATTTACCACTCTTGCACCGACAATTCTCATTCTTCACGTGGCTGGAGAGAAAAAAAATTGACTTCATCAGAAAAGATCATTCAAGTTTCTATGGGGCTGAGGATAGATTTTTTTCCTGCTGGTGCGTAATTTGACACTTGACAAAGTGCAGTGGGTTTCATGGATGAATGAGTGTATCTATCAGGTCTGCTAGCAGACCCTTTATTTTACCATACAGTCCAGTGTGCTGTATTTCTCCCTTGGCTGAACAACTTCTTTCGCAGAGGATACAAGGTCAACAAGTGGTGCCAAGCACAACAAACCCCGCCCCTCACATGTATTTCACCAATTACAAGTAAATGGGAAGATTTTTAAAAATCATAAAAAAAATTAACTTTGACTTAGCTTTCCCAAAATGTAATGGCATCTGTTCTGGGTCACTGGCAATCTATAAATGCAATTTGGTATGAATTGAACCAATGGTTTTGAGGCTAAAGTGTTAGCAAATCAAATTGGGCCAGGCACAACAAACCCCGCCCCTCGCATGTATTGTACCTTATTTTGGCATGGATCCAGTTGATGTCATCATGTCTTTGCATGTGGGGATGTCAGCATATCAATTGCCTCTATATATGTGCCAAGTCTGAAGTAAATTGAAATGAAATTTATGCTTTTATACACATGAAATTCTGTGTATTCTAAGTAAATGGGAGAAAAAAAAAGATTTTAGAAATTCATACAAAATTTGAACTCTGACCTACTTTTCCCAAAATGTAATCACATCTATTCTGGATCACTGGCAATCTATAAACCCAATTTGGTATGAGCTAAACCAGTAGTTTTGCTGCTAAAGTGTTAAAGAAACAAACAAACTGAACCAAAAACAATACCCCTCGTCTCCCGTTCAGGGGACTGGGTAATAAGA
>JAPQRP010000012.1:15541376-15554193 GCA_037367295.1 Apogon hyalosoma | reverse complement strand
TTGCTGACATAATTACATGATGGAAATTAAATTAGTTATTACTATCGTTACTATTATTATTATTATTATTATTATTATTATTATTATTACTACTATAACCTTAACTTCCTTTTACACTGGTGTTGTTGCCATGTGCAGAGTTCATCTATTGCTGAGAGCTAACAAGCTATGGCATAAGATTGAATGTTTTCTGTCATGTTGCGTGTCTGTTTCTGTGAATAATTGGGTTTTCTGATTTAGCAGCTGCAGTACATTGCAGAATGGAGTTATCTAATTTCTGCTGGTAAAGGATGATCCTGTGTATGTTATGTTATCAATGATACTACGGGAAACATTAAAGCTTCTTAGCATTTAGAATATGGATGCACTTTTTAATGACTTTTTACAGTTAAATGATCAGGATGACCTCAGTAGATTAGTGAATTAGTTCTAACATTATCATTTACATGTGTCCTTCACCTAAACAAGGATAATAATATTTAATAAAAACAACAAAAAACAGATTTGTAGAATAGCATCTTCTTGTTTTCGCTTTTTATGTTAATGACAATATAGGAAACATTGAAGCTCATTAGTATTTTGAGCAGAAATGAGCATTTTAATTACATTCTGAGTTCAAATAATCGTGCTGATTTCAGTAGATTAATCGATTAGTCCTGCCTTCACAAAGTAACATTAATTGGAAAAACTGGCTAACCAAGGGTGGGTGAACCACATGTATAGTGTTGAATGTTTCAAAACACCTGAAACTTTTTTTTTCATACTTCACAAATAAAGGGCTCACGCAGAAACAGTCACATAGTTGTCATTCTCCACAAAGTCATACGTTCCTTTTTAGATATGTGACGTATTTTCTAAGTACCAAAGATAAATGTAACATTTATGCAAAAACTCAATTTGTGTCACTGACAAAACTTTGGATGACTATAAAACATGAGTCTCCCCCTGCCCCCTCCCCAAATACAAATTACTCGACTCTTAAAAAGAAGTCGACCGCGCTTTCCATTTTGACTGACCCATCAATAATTCATGCACATCGTTAATTTAGAGTATTCAACCAGCTCTACCGGCCACACTTAGCTACTTCCAGGTCATTTCTGTCAGTTAGGAACCTTCCAAAGCAAAACTGGCAGCATGACCAACAATTAACAGTATTATATTGGTTTGTTGGAAAAGAAAATATATATAATCAACACAAAATCCTACTACAAATATTTAGGCAGGTATCGCACTTGCACTGCATTAATTATGAAATGTAATTTGACAACTACTTGTCATAAGTATAAACAAACATGTTCCCCTGTATTTGAAGAATATGATTTGCAGCGCCACACTGCTTCACCGATAATGCTTTGTTATGACACATTTCCCTTTATCCCGTGATTTGGATATGGCACACGCAGCGATTTTGAGCATTCCGATTAATAGTTCAGCCCACATGAAAACATGCAATTTCCAGGTTTTTTTTTCTTTTTTCCCCTATTAGTGATGCTAAGTCATTACCCAGTGATCTACAACTGATCATTAAACATTCAGATTAAATTAAAACCAGGAACCATAAACTGACCCGAAGCAAAGCTATGCCTCCTCTGTTGGATCTCTCTGGATTCTATATCAGGGGTATTAATCTACCTGTCTGCAGTCTGATATCAAATGTGATGGATGATGGCTGGCCAATGCCAAAGTCAGCTATTTCTGAGGAGCTATCTGGTTCAGACTCAGTCAAGCACAAATCTGAATGTCACAGTCCCGCTCACATCAAAGGGCCCCTTTTGGATTCATTAATTCAGAGACGGTACTCCCTATCAATTATAGCCCTGATTAAAATGTTTTGGAGTTGTCTTGCTCGGGCTAGGAATATTTTTCTCAGAAGACACAACTTCACACGTACAATTCCGTTCTTAAAAGAAATTTAATTCTGAAAAATCTTCTTTCAATTCCCTGGTTCTGAGAGGGGAAAAAAAAAAACACTCCAGGAAAGAAACCTTTTGTAAAGTCTGTGGATGCAAGTTATCCGCCTCGTAAAATGCTTTAAAATATGAGCTGTTCTCATTTCGGAAATAGCAAACGGAGTAATAGTTTGAGCGATTTTCCCCAGTTGTGATTGTATCTTATTCAAAATAGATATATGGATCAGAAAAAGTAAATGCTTGCAAAAGCAGACAGTGTGTTAGTGGCACTTATTTAGAAAACCCCCCCTCCCCTCTTCCGTCTCACTCAGAGCCTAATTTTCCTCATCCATCCATTTGACTTGAAAAGGCCTTTGAAGAATCTCTTTTGAGCTTGTTTGTGGCTGATGTTTGTGATGTTTATTTCTGCACAGCACTGGCACTGCCTCACACTTCCTCCTTGAAATTAAATTGATTGATGACAACTTTGGCTGTATTTTGATTAAGGGGCCAGCTATGGTGTTGACTGGTATGGTTGTATCATTAATTATTTATTTATTTTTGGGTGTTTTTTTTGGTTCTTTACGTCTTCAAAACCAACATAATCACACATCATCATTTTTCGCAGCCATAAAGTATCATCATTTGATCTTATTTCCTCTGTGTACGCAATTTCAGCCTCGATTCTTACCCATAAGCACTGGGAGCCAGGTGTGAGTCTATGTGCTATATAAGCACTCTGTTTTGCTGAGGCCTTCATTTTGTGTGTTGTTTAGCATCCCAACCAATTGCTTCTAAACTAAATCCAATAGCAGGAAGCACAATTAGTGGAGCTTTGTGAAGGACCGCATCACGTAGCAATTTCCACGTCTACAGATGTCAGTTTTCCTCTACAATAAGACAGATGATGCTTGGCAGGCTGCATCACTAAAAACAACATGCTAATGTGCAACACAGCACAGCTATTGTGTTGCTTTCTTTGTTTTTATTCCTGCGGTTGAGGATCTTCAAACACAGACTCCTTATCCATGGGAATCAGCGATCTGAAACATAACATGGTTTGCCAAGCCAGACAGCACATAACTGCTCAGTATTTCACTGGATAGGTAGGCATCCCTCTGACCGTGACGATTCAGACATACTGGGCCCGATTTCATCAAAACGCTCAATCCCACAGCGAGACAAACCAACATTTGTTCTCAAGTGCACAGCTTCATGTTCACAGGCACAGTGAAATAGCGTGAACATGGACACTAAGGATGCCAACTTTTATTCCGAGCAACAAAGGAGGATTTTTTTTTTCTCCTCAGTCTGAATGTCACACTGTACCCAAACTGTCAAACTACAAAGTCTTTTGTTTTCAGAACACAAAATATCTTGAACTTTATCTTCCTGACTGTTGTAGGACTTAAGCTTAATAGAACTTCTGTCACTATTTGTGCAACACCAGAACAAAACAATATATGCACATTGTCTTGTTGACATGTTTGTGATTCCATTTCTATTACCCATATGATGTCAGATTACACTAATAATGTCCTCCAATGTGAAAACATCCACCTATAACCACATTATTATTAGGTTATTAACTAATTAATTCATGTCAGCATATTCGTATTGATCCAAATCTAGCACAGACACAACTATTATATTGTTAGCATTGTTGCCATTTAGCTAATAAATTTTTTTAAAAGTGTTACTAAATAATTTTACCTCATTGTTTTCTTGTTTTTCCATTAAACAACAATGGAAACATTGTTTACATTTATCTTTTATTAAAATGTGCACAGCAGAATTTACAAAAAACATACCTATGACTCTAATGATAAACCTTGCTAACAAAACACTACATGCAGGGTATCCCCTGCAACACACACACACACACATATATATAAATAATCACCAGAATTTGTTTGTGTTATTTTTTTCACTTTTTATATATCACCAGACATTGATATACAGTTTTTACCATGCTATTACTATGGTAATTACAGTTGTTTTACTCAATTACTTATTATCAAAGTATGACCCCACGTAGCATTAGCGAGCTATAAAGTAAAGTGCTGCCTTTTTTTCCATTTCAATATCTCACATTTAAAAGCTACCTCATGTTGTAAATAATCCTATTTTACTGACGAAACCGCTCCTTGGGCACTACTGTGTCACACATTAGTGCTCTTGTGGATCTAGCAAGCCTCAAATCAAAATCCCCACAACTCCAATAACAGGAGACAAACCATTTCCTTCCACGCCTCCTCCTCCTTACACTAGAAGTGTTCCTGAAGGCGAGCAATCAATAGAGCTCTCATGCTGAAAGGCTGTAAACCTGAAATAGTACCCATGACAAGCCCTTGCAGGTAATAGGTCAGATGTATTGATTGATCTGTTCATAAACACACATTTTTGGATCTTCGGCTCCATGTGGAATGTTACGTCCACGCATGAGGCAATCACATCAAAATTTATGCAATTTATCTACATGTATGTGCAAAGTTTAATGACTTCCTGGCAGTGCTTTTAAAGGAAATCCAGCTTTTTTTTGGCTGAGAAGAGCTGCAGTATAAATCATCTGCAGCAAGTTCAGGTTTGTGAAATTATAAAATGCCTTCTCAGCCAAACACCACGCCAGAATTGTGATCTGTATGTCAGACCACATACCATCGTCTCACCTCTGCTGTCACGCTTTAAGACTTTTTTTTTTTTCTTTTCAGTAAGAGGCATCATGAGAATGGCTGTGCAGTAAAATGTTAAGGCTGGAGTGCAAACTGACATTTACCACTTGCTTAGTTGTGTGATTTTTTTTTTAAATGTCCGGCATCCATGCACTTGGGAGTAACAGACCTTTCTCGGTAAATATCATAATAACTTTCTAGAATGGAAAGTGCGCATCCCAACAACCTCCAGAACATTTACTCTCACATAATTCAAGTTGTTGAAAAATATGACAGTAGAAAAATAACCTTAGTTGGAATTAACATTGGGTTTCTAATTCATCACAGATCGGACATATGGGGCACTGTTGAATTGTTTGTTTAAAGTCTGTCCTTTCTAGTGTTTATATTCCAAACTCTAATCAGCAAGGGGACATCTCATACCAAAACACTTTTAGGACTACCAATCCACCAAATTCACACATCTGTATTATGGTATTGTCAAGTTTTCTTCTTTAAACGCAGATGCTTACTTAGTCACTTAAAATAACTGTCTTATAATCTTCAGGTGCTGCCTCAGCTGATAGTTTACATTATAGCTCTGTTAATTTAGCTTTGTTTTTAGACTGAAAACAGCCACAGTAAAACCACAAATCACCTCTGTTCAGTTTCTGTCATCAATATCTGCATTAAAGATCTATTTGGAAGCGTCTGCTTTGCATAGATAATAACATCACATATAGGGCTGCAACCAACGATGATTTTAATCATCGATCAATCTCTAGATTATTTTAATAACTAATCAGTACATTGGATAAACACAAAAAAAGAAGGGGGGGAGGTGTACACATGGCAGTGCATTCCATAAGTGCTACAACTACTGTAACTGCCGTGAAACCAAAAATGAAACTTAACTTTGGACGTCTGACTCCCAGCTTACATGCCTCTCTTTTACTCCGGAGCTTACGCAAAATTTTCACAACTTCTAGCCTATATCCTCATGCCATCCAGGGTGATAAATGGAGATGGATGAAAACGTTATAATTATGACAGTAGTGTCTAACTAGCTAGCGGGCTAAAGTAATCACGACACGTAGGCTATCTTAAGATAGGTTTACATTATGTTACCTGTGGGCACAGCAGCCCTGTTTGCCCGAAACGTACTGCACCATAGAATTTTGGCCATTTTTTTCTCCATATACAGGTTTTGTTACATAAATGGCGCACTACGTTTCAGCCAAACAGGGCTGCCCGGCATCCGAAGCCTCAGCCATGCTTCTCTGTGTTTTCCTCTGCTACCTCTTCTTAAGACCCAACGAATCGACTGCTGAATTCATTGCCAACTCTTAAGAATCAATTTGGCTTGATTTTATCAATTTGTTGTTGCAGCACTAATCACATAATACATTTACACCTTCATAAGCCTCATAATCAAACTCAACCATGTATAAGAAACGCTGCCATTTCAGCATCAAACTCCCTTCTTTTCATTTAGAGCTGTGTTCAGTGGTGAAAACAACAACAGTGCTTCAAGCTTTTATCCCTCTGTCACTTTCTTTTGACTCTAAATGTTGTTTCTTAATGGTTCTCATCCCATCTGGTCACTTTCTGACACTTTGGTCAAAGGCCATGTAGAGTTAGTTTTCCTTGCCATAGGAGACCAGAAGACTGACTCACTGCTCCCTCTAGTGGTCATATAAATCCACCAGCCCATTGGTGGACACATGCAGTTCATATCGTTACAAATGTCTGGCAGAAGTTTAAAGCTCGTTATTATTACATATATATCTATATCTGCACACACTACAGTATAGCCCCTTTAAAGGAATTGTACATATTCAGTATTTTCCAAATTTCAACCATGCCAATGGGACGGATTTATGTTCATCCTGAGGAGACACCGTGTCCTTCATCAAAGTGAAACTGAGACAATGCCCCCCCCCTTCTCACTCTCTGTCTCCCCTCACTAATAAGCAATGCTCTCTTCTTCATGCATGAGGGAGTTGCAATGGCACTCCTCCCTCAGTCAGACAGATAGCAGGGGAGATGGATGTGTCAGTCAGTCAACGCTGTCTCATCTCAGTCAGGTGCTCTGTGTACTTCAGGTTATTTAGAGGCCTGCTGGCCACTAAAACGCACTCGGCTTGCGTTTAAAAAGTGTAAAATTTGCCTGGGGAAAGCAAAACTGAGCTCAATTTGCTTAGTTGCTTTCCAGCTGTTCACAGGGCTGTTACATTTTTCAAGGTACATCTAAGATGCTGGCATGCATTTCAATTTGCAATTCAACATTTGAAGGAAAAAAAACAAAACAGACTCTCCACAGAGTAGCTCATAGCATTGTGTAACAAGGTTTTCTCCAGGTCTGTCTCACCGCGATGTGACCAGCCCATCCCTGATCCAAACTGGAACAGTCAGTTCAGTACATCTCCATGTCAGCCTCTCTGCAGTGTCATGTCAATGAATAACAAGCACATTGCCACAATCTCCAATTATGCAAAACAGTGGCAGGATCCAGATATAGGGTTGTTTGTGGCAGATCTAAATGCAGACGCAGTGATGGTTTAGAATTCTATCGTATTACAGTCCTGAATAAATGACTGTCATCGAAGGCTCTTTGCTGGAACGTGTCTGGTATGCAGCTGCTGGTATGCATTGTACACTACGACGATGTTATTAAAGAAGTACAGAGGTCTGAGAAACATTTTCAATCTATTAATTTCCTGTACATCACCCGTAAGTGTTTGTGTGATGGCCGTGTAATACAAAACACAACAGCGACTGATGGCAGATGACATTGAGAAGACTTCCTTTCATAAACAGAGTATCAGCCCTTTTCACTCCTCTCATCCATCCAGCTGCACTTTGTTTTGACTAGTCCTTTTTGTTGGTCTCATTCCAGATTCTGTCAGCTAATCATCACCGAGTGCCAGTTTAGGGATATAACTCTTTTAATCTTGTGCTGAAAGCCACTCAGCACATTCCCAGCATTGTTATGCTTGTACAAAATACTTGCTGTTGCTTTTAGCATGTCAGTGCAGTTTTGTAAAAATAAATAAATAAAAAATTTGGATACAATTATGAATTTCCCTCCTGCCCACATATTAATCATTTATTGACTTAAATAAACTGTAAACCTATTTAGCCGGCCTGTCTAAAAGTGAGGTTCTGACCCCTCATTTATATAAATTTTCTAGACTGTGATGTTCTGCCAGGTCAAACCAAAGGCTGAAAGAAGTGGCCACACACTACAGTATAAGTATGACTTGAAAAACCTCCTACTATTCATTTCTCTCTAACTCCTTTCTGTTATGAGGGTCAATACGTTCATGGACAACCACATCGTCTAGCACAATTGACCATTTCAATGCTGCACTCTTTTATTCCTCAAACCATCCAACTCAATGATTCACTTCTATTTGTATAGCACGTTTTACACACAGAAGAGCTTAATGCACTCTGGAGTAAAACACGCAACAAATAAAAGAAAAATCGCACTGTACACATTGACCTTCTAGACACCTATATAATACACACTTACACTTGGCATAAAATTGCGTCCCATTTCTATTAATGCATTAACATATGAACAGAAAATAAACAATAAATAGTGGACAGAAGCTCCATGATGTCACCCATTGGTTTGTCAACAACAATCTGAAGCCTGATTATGTGTGAAAAAGCCATCATTATGTTGGTTTTATGGAATCAGATAGGCAGAGAACAAGAAACGAGCTTTTGCAGAAAACACCATCCAAATCCACGATTAGTGAAGTAATAAAACACCATCAAGCAATTCCAGATACTTATTAAAAGGTAACAGTAACATCAGTTAAGTCATAAAATGTACAAACACACAAACAAGGGCTACCTGATATGATTAGCACGTTAGCTAGCAAACCAAACAATTCAATAGATATTAATGCTAACATGGGCTAAAACACTAATAGCTACACATCACAACAGAATCCTATGATGGTCTTGTTCGTGTAATGCCTAAAGCATTAATGTCAAAGCTTCCTGTCAGGGAGAAAAATATGTTTTATTCAATGAACAATAACTCTACATGTCCAACTCAGCAGCCAAGTTAATGCTAGTAAAATACAAACAGAATGGGAGACACAGATAGGTATTAGGCAGCTATTTTTACCATATTCTGCCAAGAACTAAAAACACATTCATATACCAAGCCATCTCATATTAGAATATGTTACCTGCAGAAATTATGTTAAGTAATCATGTTTTTTTAAAAAGAAGAAATCTATAATCAGTAATAAAATAATGCTAAATTAATGTAACTATGTTTTTTTTGGTGTTATTTTTCTATGTGCTTCATAAATGTATAAGTTGTAATACTTTAATACTGGGAATGACCCCAAGAAGAATAGTCTCTACTTTGGTAGAGACTAATGGGGGTCCTTAAATTAAAAATAAATAAATAAATAAATAAAAATAGATAATTTCACCCCTGGACAGAGAGAGCAAAATCATATTTCGTTCCAGGCTGTAAAGATGTTTATTCCAGCTGTGGAGTTGGCCATTTTAACATGGAGGCAGGGACTGACTTCCTTTTTGGAGCCAGCAACCTAGTGGATATTTGAGGTACTGCAGACCATCATTACCTGAGGTTGATGCTGGATCGAAACAGGATATAATATACAAGCACGCTTTTGCATTTCTTTAGATGTCACACCAACTTACACTGACTTGCACTCATTTCCAGGAGACTGACTAAAATGCACCGATCCGCACTGTTAAATAACTCCTAAGTCTCAAATCTAATAATGTTCATGCAGGGACCAGTCTTACAGAGACAGACTTGCTGATTGGTTTACTGACTGATCAGTGCTAGTTGGACATTTTGGGAAAAAAAAAAAAAATCAGCAAATGTTGTTAGTAGCAATAGCAAGATCAGTATAACATTTGGTGTCTAAACTTAAATGTTTTACATGTGGTTTGGTAGATGTATGCATTTACTGGTTAATGACAGTGATGTTCAGTGATTTGAACAGATTTATTTTCTCAGGTAAAATTTAACCTACTGTAGATATTAAGTTCCACATGTGTTTGGTTTCTGACATAGTGAAAGATAATGTTCATGCCAGTTATTCACAACACACATGACATGATGTGCATCGTTTCACTTTTTAGAGGAAGTATTCTATGAATCCTATTGGATCAGTCAACCTTGTCCTCATACTAAATACCTGGACCACACAAACACACACAAACTACCAAAAACCTAAGAGAAAAGAATTGTTTTGAGATTGCTTTTAGAAGAAGATATAGCTGCACTTTCACCTTATTTAGGTTTCATTCCATTCAGGAGACACAATGTCAGGCCTAAAGCTGGTTTTAGTTTTGTTTTGGAGCCCTCCCCGCCGCCCCCCGCCTGCCCAAAAGGCTCAATCTGTTGTAAAATTCAACTATTTGTCACCCTACTTGAAACATGTACAAAATAGATGCAATGTTTACCACAGTCTGGCTGCTTTTGTGTATACTGAATGTTTGTGAGTTAGCCTTAAACAAAACATGTACACACACATTGTCACACAGTTTCTTAAAGAATTAAAATCACTCGCAGTCATTGGGAACACATCTCTATTCAGAATGTAAAACATACTTCAAATTGTAAACGCCCACACATAAAAAAAGAGGCATGTACAAACACTGAGAGCCCTTATGACACTATTGTGTTATTTTATCTTTTTTTAAATTTGCCTTTTTTGTGAGTTTACAGTAACATAATGCAGTGGTCAGTATTCTGTGATTCTACAGGTCTTTGTGGAGGAAAAATATGTTTTTCCCCTCCAGTCTTTCTATTTCTGTGTTAATTGAGAAAACTAAAAAGGTAGAAAATACTACAACTGGCAATGTTTTACATGAAGCCAACCAGAGTGGTGTTGCTGTTTACTTTGAGTAATTGAGTTCACTTGGTGGCAAAAATGCAATTTTGAGAAGAATTTTGAGACTTTGAATTCAGGGTTTCATTTCAACATTGAGATGATACGTTTCCCTCCAAGTTCTGTGTTGTGTTTGGCTTGTGTTTAGAATTTTGAGACAGTCAGCCAAAGTATGTAAGCGATCATTATTAAACAAAACAAAAAAAAAACCAAACTATTTTTTTTCCTTGTCAAGCTATTAAGCCCTCATTGTTTCTTGATGCCACACAACAAAGGGCCTTGACAGTGCTCTCTATTCAGGTCAGAGCTCTGGTGCAATCACAGTCGGCGCGTTGACCTGATCCCACTTAATACAGCTTTTCTTCAAGTACCCTATGGATCAACAAAGGAGCTGGGTGCAACAGGCAGAATGACTGGAGCCTCATACAGCAGTTCATTCATAAAGAGCACCGCAATAAGCAGATAGCACATAACAGATTCCCACATTTTGTTATTTTCATCTTCCCCATCTTTTTTTTCTTTTTTTTTTTTGTGCTCACATGTGGGTCACAGTCATAACAGCATTCCACTTCCTTTGTAGTTGATTTAATTGGCCAGTTTTGCATCCTGACATGGAGTTTTCATTATCGCTTACTATACACTTGGCTACTGTTCAAATGAGAGCACCCTGAGGAGGTTAGAATTTTAAACTCTCATTCTGGTGCTAGGTGTTCAATTATAAAAAAAAAAAAAAAATGAGCGAAAAGAGGATAGGTACTGTCAAATTTTTTCTGCTTTGTTAAGCACACGAGCTTAATATATATGGGAGGATGTACTTTTCATAGAGGAATTTAAGGGAATGAGTGTGGTGAAGGTAGTATGTGCTTGACTGTGTGTTTAAATAGCTGTTTTCCCTGATTTACTGTGGATTTCTTGACTGTATTTTTTCATTGTGGCTGGTTGTGTGAGTGTGCGGCTAACTGCAAAAAGACACCGAATGGGATCCACTATGTAAATGAAGGTCAAGTGTTTTTATTTGTGGTCCAAACAGTTATGGCAGCAGTCTCCAAATGTAATCTAGAAATGAAAATAGATTTCATCGCCTCCCGCTTGCTATTCTCCGACCACTTTTTGAGAGAATGCAGCTTCGTCTTCTCCGCAGAGGCATCTCATTTAGACACACAAACCGCTGGGAGGGCAGCCACAAACGCCTAATTGAAACCCTTTTCAGTTTATGAATAAGAGAACACCCATGTGCCCCTGATGACAGAATGTCTTTAACGGCGGGGCAGCATTGAAAATGCAGGGCATGTCGAGCTGCTCTCAGACCGTCGTGTTACATAATACACCACTGCAGGTGCAATTCATAGAGAGTGTGTATGAATGGCAGGCAGCAGCTTGGAAGTGACCATCAACTAATGACTGGGGGCACAGGGCTGTTTCACACACATGTTGAGAGAGGAGTGTTGTACTTTACTACTCACACAGAAGCTGAAAAAGCCATAATGAGTGTAATCATCAGCCACAATTTGAATACTAAACTTTCTTCTCAATTCTGAAATGCAGAAATAGAGAAATAGAATTGTTAAAGCAGTACATCACATTAACTGTAGCATTAGTTCGACAATAAATCTTTATTTTGGTAGTAACAAAAAATAGTTTAATGCCTAAGTTTATTAGATAAGTAAAGGTAAAATTGGCATACTATTCTTCTTTAAAAACAGATATGAAAATGACATCCCAGCATGCACTTTTCATACTCTGACATTCAATCAGATATTTGTCGAGCAGTGTTCTGTTGACACGTTGCATAAAGGCAGGGAACGATAGGACTGAAAAATAAAATAAAAATGAGTCCCAGTGCATGGACATATTGTGGATGTACAACATCCATGACCACATCTTTTAAAGTTTTAACACTAAAAGACCTTAACAGCAACCAGCAGCCAAAAACCTCTACTGACCTAAAATAAATAACTGTTGAACCACTACTCCTATCAATATATTTAAATAATTCAGGTAAAATGCAGTTTGTTAGCTTTTCAATTATAAATGTGGAAACACTCATCTTGTGCAACATTGATTCACCAATAAAACCTGTGTAATTTGACACGTCAGTGGATGTAGATGCATGTTTTTTTTTTAATGTTCAGTTTATGATATATTTTGTTGAAAGTCCTTCCTTCAATTTTCTCTGTTCTGATGATAATAACCTGTGTATTTACTCTGAGCTTATTTAAAAAAAAAAAATCTACATAGTAAGGAAAATATCTGCTTTTCACTGAACTCTGGAGGGAATAATTGGCTTAGAAAAGGTTATATCTACAGAAAACTTCATTTAAAAGTCACCACAAAAAAGTAGTTGAATGACTTTAACCCGTAAAGACCCAGTGCTACT
>JAPQRP010000012.1:15530549-15541276 GCA_037367295.1 Apogon hyalosoma | reverse complement strand
TTTTTTTCCCATTTCTACCTTCCTTAACTGATTTATCACCAATTGCTTTTGTAATATTATCCTCTGTATTTTGCATTTTTTGGTGTATATCATATATTTTCCTATATTTAATTCACAGATCATGTAGATGTTCATAAAAACTCAGTAAATTCAAAGCTAATTATATGAAAACGGAGAAAAAATAAGAAAAAGTGACGTTTTCGGCAAAGATATTGCTAACTGAATGTAAAAACAAATGGGGCCATCCATTGTCATTGATCAAACTCCATGGGTTTTACTGGGGAATCAATGTTGTAAAAGATGACTGTTTCCACGGTAACTACGGAGACTGTGAA
Organism: Apogon hyalosoma; assembly: GCA_037367295.1. Lineage (NCBI taxonomy): Eukaryota > Metazoa > Chordata > Actinopteri > Kurtiformes > Apogonidae > Apogon > Apogon hyalosoma. The sequence continues at coordinate 15,540,941 of JAPQRP010000012.1, read as the reverse complement.
CGTTCAAATGGGTCATATCTGGTGACCATGAATAGACGACAAACTGCATTTTACATCAATTATTTACATGTACTGATAGGATTAGTGGATCAACAGGTATTAAACATTTTATATCTGTAGACAGTTTTTGTCGCTAGTGGGGTCTTTATGAGTTAAGGGTTAAATCTGTCTAAATAAAAACATCTCTCCTCTCTTTGCAACCTTGGTCATAGTTTGTCGACTTCTCAAACACCTCCCTCAGACAGCTGTTACCATTCTTGAAAGCATGCAATAACTGGTGGATCCATTTTATTAGATGGTCTTTGAAGTTTTTGTGAAATTTGGAAAAGGAGGTGGATGTGATAATATATCTATGTTTCATGAAAATCTGGAGATTGTGAACATTTGTATGCAATTTATCATGATATATGAATTCATTAGCCTAAAAACAATGCTAATGTATTCCAAGTGTTTCACGACAGGTGCAAGTTTGAGACCATCATAAAGTGAAATAACTGCAAATGTCTCCCATGTCTTCCATTTTCATGAAAGAGCCAGTTAACCAATCCCAGAATCCAAATGATAGAAGACATTCATGCCATCTAAAAAACGGCAAGGAATTTGTGCGTGGCATCCCAGAAAGGAGCGCTGTGTTTCATCTTAAAGCCGAATGAAGCTAAAATCGGGCAGTTTTGTGAAAGCGAAACGCTGTATCAAATGGTTCGAGCAGATCTCAGTGCCGTTGGATTAGAAGCTGTAAAAGATGGATGTGGTGGGGGATCGAGCTGCTACACATCCTCCGAGTTGCTAGCAGCTGTTCAGGGTAGGGACTTGGCAGGTACAGATCACGAGGGAGCTCGCTAGCAACTCTCTCCTCCCCTCCTCCTCCCTGTGCTAGCGATGGCCTCATTTATCTGTCACCACCCCTCCTACTCCCCAACCCATTCCACTCCAGACATCTTTGTCTAACACGCCTTCGCCGTCGCTGTTGAGCCGAAACAACTCCCGTCACTTTTGTTTTTATTCCATCAATTACTTTCCTGCCAAATGCTGTGATCGTCCACTCTGAAAGCTGCCGACTGCCCCAGGGACTTCGCATCTTGCCTGTCACACCAGCGCTGTCGTTTAATGACTTACCAATAGGCTCAATATAAAAACTGTATTAGTCATCTGTATCCCCCCGTGCTGTAATGTAACAGGGTGGCAGCAAAAATACCTGTGGGCCCCCCCAAACACATATTATTGTTCTGCTCTGAAATATGCCTTCAATTAGAATGTCATATCTTTGTGCCTCAGTCATCCACTGCCATTGCTACGAGTGATGAGGAAGGATTGGGCATTAGTTCTCCATCTGACAAATGCCTCCCTTCAGAATTTCTCATTAGTCAAATGCATCTCTTTTCTGTTACAGGCAACTCACATTGTTGACCGTGCATCCCTTTGATGATGACCCACACCCTCACATTTAAAGCTCCATTAATTACCATAGATAGCAGTCGCATAAATATTTCAACACAGGAGTCGCCCAATATTTCATACAGTGGATCTGAATTTACAGTCGACACATCGAGAAGAGAAAAACATCTCCCATTTAGCTGCACATGTCCATTAATTTCCAGGGAGACACTGATGTAAATTAACGTATACACGTTGATAACGCACATATTTATGTCTTAAGCTTGCATTACTAAACCAAATACATTTAGAACATTAAATATTAGTTATAGTTAGTAGATTACTTAAAGGGACTTCATAAGTTTGCAGTATTTGCCCTAAATTACAACATTTTTAAAGAACAGAACCCCTTTTTCATCTCTTGGCACTCAAGATGTCTGATTAATTGAATCTGGAATCAGATTTTTTCCAGCACATGATTGTGAGTTGTGTTGTTGTAGTAGTAGTTTATTTAGTTGTTAATTATTTTCAACAACAAACAAAAAAACAACATATCCATTGTTCCATATACAATGCGACCAAAAGGGTTTAGGCTGAAGTAAAAACTTATTTTGCCTAACCTATTTACAATTATGCTTCCCCAAGAAAACAAACAAACAAATATTTCAATGTAATCACTGCTAAATATACAACAGACGAGAATACTTATTTAATTTTAATTCAGGTAAATCATGTTCATCATCATCTCAACTACCAATATTGATTCTAGTAATTTTTTCAGTTAATCCTGAGCTCTATATTTTTGAATAATAGTTAATTTGTACATTTTTAAAAAAGTTAATATATAAAGAAAAAAAACCCAACAATTTTTCAATCTTGGGCCAAATCTGTAGATACTATGAACTAACTGGTTAAATTTAGGCCTAGTTGACTACGAAGACTAACACACCGCATCAGAATCCATAAACATGAATCAGAATTATTCAAATGCTGTTTCGTCTTGTGGTTTGCCGTTTGCTGCTGCAGAACCAACAATAAAAACAATCATGTTTGGGTTGAAGCCACTTAGTACAATGGTTTCCAATTTAGAAATATCTGGATGAAATCATTAACTGTGTTCCTCACTTACATCGACTAAACTGGAAGAAAAAAAATCAAAGCGTGAGTGGAGGGAATTAATGAAATGAACATTATATAACCCCTCCCATATGCTTTCCGCATGTCGTCAAATGTTATGAGGATGTAACTGTTTTCTATGGCTTGACCAGTAAATATTGTACCAATAAATCCTAAGCTGTTCATTCTAGACCAGAGTTTTGAGTGGATCACCAATGAATTCTCCAAATTACCAGCTTTGCATCACTTAGAACTGCACCATTTTTTTTTTTAAATTTCAGGTATTGAAACCATCTGAATTCTGCCACTTCTAATTTTTCTGACTAGCAAGTCAAATCATGACATCCTGGTGAAATTCTGATCTCATATTTGGAATCAGCATGCCATTTTGGGTGGGAAAAAAAAAATCAGGTATTTTTAAATGCAATTTGCCCCAACCATGTGATTTAAAACTAAGTCCAAAAGCTTATCTGCGCCTGAGGAGGCTGTGCACACCTGTCTACACATGACCCAAGCAGATGGAGTGGAAGCACAACCATGCAGAAATGTATCTGTGGCCTGGAAATTCACCATTCATTTCACATTCATAGAGGGCAAAAGGGATCACAATATTATTATAGAGTCCAACATCTGACAGGAAAAAAAAAAAAGTTCAATTTCCAGTGAAGCCACTTCTGTGTTGAATATGAATACCTTGAATTCAGTTTTCTTTTTGCTTCTCTAAAGCGCAGGTGAAATCGCCTACCTAGCCAAACTGCCGGCCAACTGCAGCTCTACCCGCTAGCACCAGCCGCTGTCTTTCAGTCAGATGAAAACACTACAGTGCTGTGTGTTTATACTGTTAAAATAACTGTTAAAACCCAATCTGAGCAAGTCCAGGGTTCAGTCCACTTTGGGAAGCACTTCTGTGTGAATGCCACATTCTCTTACATTGATTCATTCTGTAACAATCAGAACATGTTAAAATAACAGAGAATTGAAAATATCCTGCTCCACATGAGTAAATAGAATACATTACAAATGACTTTAAACCCATAAAGACCCAGTGTGACTTGTGTGTCAGTTCTCAAATTAATTTCCCTCTCTTATTAACCTTTCTTAAGTAGTCTTTTTTTTTTAAACATTTATTTTCATATTATCCTCGGTATTTTACAATTTTTTCCGTGAAAATCAAATATTTTCTTATATTTAATTCACTGATCATGTAGATGTTCATAAAAGCTCAGATTAAAGTTCAAGATTATATTAAAAACAGAGAAAACTGAAGAAAAACAGACTTTTTCAGCAAATCTATCAGTAACTGATCATAAACTAAGTGTGTCCATTCACTGTCATTGATCCAACTCCGTGGGTTTTACTGGTGAATCAACGTCGCAGAAGATGACGGTGTTGGTGTTTCCACGGTAACTACGGAGCTTCTGAACGTCCAAATGGGTCATATCCGATGACCATGAAAAGACGACAAACTGCATTTTACACAAATTATTTACATGTATTGATAGAATTAGTGGATTAGCAGGTATTAAACAGTTTATATCATCAGGTGATTTTGGTAAATGGTGGATGTTTGGGTTTTTATGGGTTAAAGCTAGAATATTACTAAATATGACCTATGGGATATATGTTGCACACTCTGTACATTATGCATCCAATTCAGAAAAATCCATTATTTATTTAAAGCAAAGGCACATTTCATTCCATCACACTAACTTTACTTCCACATTTTTCATGAGAATGAAATGACTCCGTGAGTATGTACGTCACTAATATGCATAAAAGTGAATACATTACCTCATCTACAAACATGATCCCTGCCTGAGACATCAGTCGGAAACCTTGATCAAAACATTATCCCACAGCACCTCAGAACATCAGCCTCTGACATGTCTTTTGTTATTTTTCTGATTGACACATTAACTGATCCCTTTAGCTTAACAGAATACATTATAAATCACAGTTAAAGCTTCAACATGTAACATTTCTGCCTTAAAACATCTAACAAAAAAAAAAAAACAAGGCCGATGTGTATATTTTTTCTGATGTTTCCAACAATGTCCCAAAATCAGAAAAACACATCATTTATTCAAAGCTACGGCCCAATTAATTTCATTGCGTGCCAATGTTTTCACATGAATGCGATTTGCACCTTTTTAATTCGAAGGAAATGACACGTAAATACATACGTCACACAACCTCAGAGCATCAGCCTCGAACACATCTTTTGGTAGTTTTCTGATTGACATATTGGCTGCTATTAACAGAATATACTACAATTTACATTTGAAGCTATGACGTGTAGCAGACAAGGCCTGTGTTATATGTTTTGTTGACATTTTACGAAATACCTCTACAGTTCACGGACACTATAAAAGGAAAAGGGCAGTGTTCTCATGTGCAGTATATCCTTAAGTGCAATTTGTGGATAGTATTTATTTATTACAAGTCACTGTGCCAGTCACTGTGTCATTGTCTTTTAACTGTTTTTATACTGCTTTTATGTTGTTATACTGCTTATATCTTTGACTTTTTATTTGATTTTATCTTTTAACCTTTATGCTTGGAGTCTGAGAGACCTGCGTAATAATTCCTGTGTGCCTGAATGTGTACAAATGGCAAATTATCTATCTATCTATCTATCTATCTATCTGGTTATAAGAAAAAACATAAAAAATACATCATTTTCTCAAAACAACAGCCTACTTGATACCATTGCGTGCCGGTGGTGTCGCACCTTTTTAAGTTGTCAAACTATTTCAAGCTACGTCTCTAACAAAATATCAAAGCGACTGCATGAAGTCTCCATCTTCCCCAAACTTCTCCGGCTGACATCAATCACCTATCTCCCCTGCTCCATGCTAGTTGCTGATGAAAGCAGAGTGCCTCACCATTTGGACGGCCCACGCCGATAACAGAGCTTTCAGTCTGACAATCGGGCCAAGCAGGTGTTTGGCGGAGTGTCGGGGGAATAGAGCAGCTCAACAGCACATTGGAGGATCAGAGGAGGCTTCAGATGCACCTGGTCACGTGCCAAGGCCTCCCTCCCTACACAATCTGGCCTGTTCTGTTCCCACTCAGTGGCAGACGCACCTCCGCTGGCAGCACTGATGGACGCTAAGCTCTGTTCTGGTGACAAATGCAGAGATCATTCGCTCCTACCCACGCACGTGTTTAATCATGATGCACTGCTACTGCCGCTCACACCCCAGATATTAAATCGCGCAAAGTCCTGGTATGCTCTATTAACTGGCTTTTGGTTACTTTATAGGGTTTTGTTTTAATAGGCGACATGCTGGCGTCTTTTACCTGCACAAATCAATACTGAAGTAAGCCAAGAAGAAGCAGCAGCCGGTGCAATGAGAAAGACATTTTCCAACATATTTATAATTCAATGCACGTTTAGGACCCACAGTACATGTCCTCTACTGAGCACATGAGTAATAGGCATGGAAATCCCTGGTTAATATACTGTATGAATAATTTTAAGTTGTAAATGGCAGCCCTTTAGCACACAATTTCCCTTTGACTTTCACTAAATAAATGGACTGTATGCAGTGTTGAGGGAATGTGCATTAAGTTTGGCTCTCAAATTATCTACATATGAAATCACGTTTGTTTGTTTGCTGTGAATTAAAAGTTGATTACATCCACCTACTTGAATCTGTCCTGTTAGTTTATATATTTAAGTGAATGTGGTTTGAAAAACATAATAATTTGAGTCTTTTTTTTTATCACGTCTCTACAAAAATTTTCCGTATTAACTCTAACCATTACCATAAATAGTGTTTTACATAGTTCCAAATGAATAATCATAGTTTCTGAGAGAGCCTGGAGCTGCTGAAACACTTTAACATTGCGATATCTAGAAATATCGATATGAAATATATTTTTGGCGCAGAAACATTTCGATTAAATGTGTCTGTGGTTTGCAGAAATCTATGATGAAGATAATAATTTACATGATCATGTCTCTAGTGTTGATTCTGGACTGTGTATCCCACAAAGAAGCAGCAGAGACTAATCAACCTGGATATAATAATAATTTGGAGCAGAAAAAGCCAAGAGTTTATTAATCAACTTAATCACCCCCCATACTCCTGGAAAAAAACAAAACAAATAAAAGTACTAGAAAACAAGTGTCTTTGAAAAAACGGCTAAACTGAACACACTGCTCTACGAGTAAAATGCCTCCAGAATAAAAATAGTGAAACTTTTCCAAGTTTGACTCATTAATAACATGATATAATGTCAAAAGTGCTGGCTGGCTGTAGTTTCCAAGATACAGTCTCGGGTCAAAAATTGAAATGTGAAATTCTGAGAATTAATGAGAGAATGGGTTTTACTCCAAAAGAATGTTTGTGTCAAAGCTACCAAAGCACTGTCTGCCCATTATGGTACATTCACTTCACTGATTCATATTAGTGGAAGATTTGGGACTCTTTTGTATAAATGTACATAAACCAATATATATGTGTAATAACACTTTATCATATATATTGAAAATGGCTGATTTGTTTTCCGTTTCCAAGATTTAGCACATTTAATCCCTGAGGCAGATAAATATAAATATAAATAAATATAAAAAATATAAACGGGACACTAAATTATTAAATTCAGGTGTTTCAGTGCTGAGAGGAGGTTGGAATCCAATATGACATAATATGGTTTTATATTGCAACAAATACTGCCATAATTTTTTATTTCATCTTTAGGTTTAACTTTGTATATATTGTAAATTAAAACATATATATTAAAAAAATCTTAATTTTTTTATCAATATAATTTATATGTTCTACCTCTTCTTATTCACAGTATCTGCTGCCTTGTCACTGAATGGTAAAGGGAGAAAAACAAAAACAATCAAACAGACAGAACAAACAGCCAGGTCAGGTCAAATGTCCTGTTCTGGCCATAAATAATCAATAAATAATCACTTTAAGTCACATGTAGGTGTCTGGTTTGGTGAGGAAGACAAATCAGCATTTAAACTCAAATGAAAGATTAATTTTGACATTTATTGATTGAAAACTGACACTAACATGTGTATCATCATAATATTTCAAATCAATGAAAAGTCTGACAGTCATAGGTGGGATGTGTCCCAATATTTTTGTCCGTATAGAGTTGGTATATACTGTTACAGAGCCGTCAGTCATTATTGGAGCCTATAGTTCTGCTGATCCAATCATTTGTCAAACACCTTATGTGGACCGATTGACGATTAATCATGTCTATGCATCTGACACAATGACTGAAGATACATACTGCCTCAGATTTACGAAATATTCCACTGTTTGGCAAGTGCTTCACATTAGTAGATTGGGCCTTTAAACCTAAAATAAATAACATTTAACGTGTGCACTAAGTGTTACATACTTAGCATTGTCAATGACATTATTTTATTGTTGGTTTACTTAGTTTTTGTTTGTAATTCCTCCTGTTTTTGAGCTGGACAAACTAAAAAAAATCTCCATAATAGTATAAAGAAAAAAATAACTACACTGCTTATGATCATGAATTTATAAAACGTATAATATAACACATGCCAGGAAGTTCATCTTACTGCCATTTCCCAATATTTTGCTGCATTGCTAATTTACATCTCTAGGTTTTCACCTCAAATTCATGCTTTTACACTATGCGTGAGTGTATAGTTATGGAATTTCCATACCTGTGTGCAGGGGAGGTAGCAACAATCGCCCAAGCGATGGCAATGAAAGCGTCCCAGAGGGTCCGTGAGCTGAAATAAGACAGATACAGCCGAGTGAACCTTGATGAAAAAAAGATACATAGAGAGAGATACGGGTCAAAGGGATGGGGCTCGGACCCTGGGGACGGCTGGAGACGGGAGAGTACATGAGGCCTTGTTCACCAAAATCAGTCCTGCAAAGATTGAGCTGTTAGTCTGCAACAATAAAGAGCCAGAAGAAACAAATGGAAGTCAAAATATAACAAGTAATGCGTTGCTGTAACAATAATATAATGCCTTTCATCCTCAACTCAGTAAAGAATGGCAAATTATCTTTCAATTTAGTAAACAGATTAAGATAGATAAATATGATCCGGGCCTTGAGTGTAAAGGAAGTGTACAAATGATGATGAAACACTGGAATATTTCACGTCTCTAGGCTGATTCCTCCAGTACATTTCCTCATGTGCTCCATCATTTTGCCTGTAATCATTCCCACCCTTTCATTTGCACCAAAACTCTGTCATGATAAATACATTAAAAGAGTAAATCCTTCAGTGTGTGACATGCTTGTCTGACGGGATGATTTCATAAATTTCTCAGTGAATCGCATGCTAATTGCCGCTTTATGCTGTTGCAAATGAACTGAGCAATTTGCTGATGCAACACAATGTTAGTAAATTTGCTCCTCTAACAAGCATATCATTATTCTGTTATTTTGTTTTCTATCCGCTCGCGCTGTACAATTTTAGCAACTGACGCCGCCGAGATGAAAGTATCCGTTTATCCAACTGCTTTCTCTCTTTTAAGGCCATTTGTGTGTTTTTTTTTTCTTTTTTCCTCCCCATAACTCCATCTTTCAAGTCTCCTTCAGTGTCTTACATGATGCCCAGCTGTGTCCTTGCAGAGCTGATAAAGCTGTGAGACATCAAGGACCATCAAGGTGACGTCTAGTTACTCGGCCCTTTTTCGACACAGCTGAAACTATTGCTCGTGCTATTGGTTCGGTGACAGAACTGAACTGACAGCTGAGAGTTGTAATTATTTCCAGGTTACTGAAAAATGTCACAGCCAGAAAACAGTGGGGATTTACCAAAGGGACCCCTGTTTAATCAGCCTCGCTCACTTTGTGCTCACATTTAGCCCTTCTCTTAGGGATTTCATTTTTGTGGCAGCAATTCAGCATATTTTGCATCCGCGTTTTGCTAAGTAGCCATTGATGTGCTTACTTGGGACTGTTCCACGTTCTGAAAAAGTAGAATAAATAGCAGCATTCCTGAACGCCACTCACGGACAAGTGAAAGCAGAACTTGTGGGTGAAGTTTCATCGGTTATGTACACAGGCTGTACATTCGGAGACTATGTGGGTAGTGAGTCCATAAGGCGTCACATGAAACGACCAGGCTGTTCCTCACTTGAAACTCGGAGGTGTCAACAGCAGGAGCGCTATTTCAGTATTCATTTTCAGCTGTGGTCTGTAATACAGGGGACTATGACAGCATGACCCACTGCGTTTCAGTTTTTCGTGGGAGTCTTGTTGGGTCACGTTTTGCCTTTTTTGGGTCTTTAAGCTTCACTTCCACAGAGTACTGAGGCTAGACCATCAGATTTGAATTCAGGGTTTGTGGCATATTCATTTGCAACTCTGTGCTCTTAATCTTTATAACTCTAGAGATCTGGGTATTTAAATAAGGAAACACTCTGGGTGAATAGGGGGCAGTAAACCTACTGTAATGGTTTGGCAGTAGAGGATGAAGCAGAATGCATAGCCAAGTAAACTGTGGTTTTTGTTTAGCATCTTCTGCATCACTCCCATCTATAATGACTCCCATCTGGTGTTAAGCAGACTGGGGGCATGAGAGAATATGGGCACAGCAGTTATGAAGGAGTGTACAGGGTCGAACTTTTAACGTTTCACTCATTTTAAAATGCTTCTCAGCCGTTTAGTGTTTGCATTTTAGTGTCGGCACTCCAAGTGCATGGTTTACATTACAAACCAGGCTGGTTTTAATGTTTGACTAAAGTGCACTTGCATTGTAGTGGAAAGTAAAACAGGGAAATAATGAGTTACTTGCAGGATTTTACACTCTTTTATCCCACATGGCACACCTGTAATCTATCCACTCTGTTAATATTAGGCCACACATAACCTGGGGTGCCATTAAGGGGGGGGTGTATCATCTATTTTCTTATAAATAATTTATTAATCATGTAGA